>PVLA01006064.1:0-132083 GCA_004027455.1 Hydrochoerus hydrochaeris | reverse complement strand
GTTTTAAATCCTGGTACACTATTTACAATATAGTGTATCAAAGTGATCTATGTTAGAGATTCTAGTTATCCTTCTCTGCCTCACTTCTGCTATGCTATTTTTCTGCCTGTTTGTCTAGTTTTCTCCTTCATTCTACTGCCTGCCTCACTCACTGAGGCCTTTCTGCCACTGTTCCTAAAATCCTGGTATTTTTTTCTCTCTCTCTCGAATGTCCTTCAGTATTCTCTGTAGGGTTGGATTGGTGGTCACAAACTCCCCCAGTTCCTCTTTGTCATGGAAGCATCTTGTTTCTCCATTAATTGCTAGTGACAGTTTTGCAGGGTACATCAATCTGGGCTGGAGGTTATTTTCTTTCAGGGCTTGGAATACTTCACTCCAAGCTCTTCTTGATCTGATGGTCTGTGTTGAGAAGTCAGCCATGATCCTGATGGGCTTACCTTTATAGGTAATCTGTTTCTTTTCTCTGATGGCTTTTAATATTCTAGTTTTGCATTGAAGTTCTGGTATCTTGATTATTATATGTCTGGGTGTAGATCTGTTTTGGTTGTAGGTGGCTGGAGTTCTGCATGCCTCACATAACCAAATGTCATTTTCTTTTCCCATGCTTGGGAAGTTTTCCTTAATTATTTCCATGAATAGCCTTTGTAATTCACCTGTATGTATTCCTGCTTCTTTGTTCACATTTCTTATTCTTAAATTGTAGATTCTCTGTCATCTTCTAGCCTTTGTATTGCTACTGCCTATTTTCTTGTTGTTTTTAAGAGATCTTTCCTTTCATGATCACACATTGCAAACTTATCTTCAAGTTTTGATATTCTATACTTAGTTTCTTTTAAGGCATTTTGCCAGCTTTCAATGGAGTTTTTAATTTCCTAGTAATTTCTTTGAATCTGCTTCATGTATTCTATATTTTCTTTATATTCTTTATCAAATATTTGTCTCCTTTTTTTGTGTTCCTCCCTTCTTCCATCTGTATCATCCTGAGAGATGCTTCCTGAGAGCATATCTTTTATTACTCTACTCATATCTTGCTTTACCTGATTTAATATTTCAGTTTTGAGCTCATCTACAAGGTTCCAAATATATCTTTTAATGTCCATTGAAGCCATGTCTGATGTTGCATGTTTGCCACCCTCGGTCTCCCTTGTTTTTCCCGCTCCTCGATCAGTGCCCTCAGGGTTCTGGGCTGGGGGCCTCCTCCTGCCTCTTTCTCCTGTCATGGTCCTGGATTCCTCCACACAGGTTACAGTGCAGATCCCATCCCCCTTCCCTGTTGGCCACGTTTCCTCTGAAGCACACTGGCAAGGGACCTTTGCCCTCTCATGACTGCTCTTGTCACTGAGGTGTAAGCAGCAGCTGCATATGCCTGCCCCTCCCCACCAGGCCAGCCAAACTTCAGGGCCTTCACTCAGTTAGTATGTGCTAGGCACAGGGAATCAATTTGGGACGGCTCATTGGGTCCTAGCCAGGGGCGCAGCCCAGCCCAAGCCAATCCCACAAATCTGCTCTGGGGAGGGAGCAACCAACTGAATTCACTGTCACTCCCAGTGCAGGCTCTTCCTGCCCAATTCCAACATGTCATCCATTTGGTCACACCCTTCCTGTGTGGGGGGGGTCTCATTCCCAGCACTGACCGTGGATTAATGAAGGTCCCTTTGCCAGCTCCACTCTCTGTTGGGTTCACCAACCCCCAACTTCAGCGCTGCTGTGGTTCCTGTGAGTGGCAGCAGGAAAGAGTTTGGGCGGCTCTGCTGGCCAGTGCAGATTCAAGCCAGCACAAATTCAGACTGGTGCAAACTTGGAATGTTGCCCTGAAAATGCTGTGTCCTGTAATTTTTAGCTGTTTCAGTTGTAGTCCCGACATATTTGATGAGTTACATTTTAATTTCTTCCTATGTCAAGAGGATTCATCTCCCTCTGTCTAGGTCTCTCCAGGGTGTTTTATTCTGGCATATGAGTTGTTTCTTCTGGGAGGCTTTGTATTTTGTTGCTCACTGATTAGCCATCTTGACTTCTCTGGTCTGTGTCTCTTAGTTCTGAAGTGAGCAATTCAACATGGCGGGGCAGTCACCCCACTCCATCCCTTAAGACTGTAACCTTCTTCACCCTACTGCTCTGTCCCTTCAAGTACCATTGTATCCTCAGGGTCAGTGTACAGGGATCACAGCTGCAGGAAGAGCAAAGTGTGAAAGAGGCTGTGTCAGTCAGCTTTCTGTCACTATGGCAAATACCAGAGATAGTTGACTTATTTATAAAAAGAGGTTTATTTTGGCTCATTATTTCTCATATTTCTGTCCATGACTGTTTAGGAACTGGGCAGCATGTCATGTTGGGCTTGGGAGGCCGACCAAAGGTGCTTGCCTCATGGCCTGAAAACCAAAGAAACTGAGCTCTCACAGCCTCTTTTGAGGGCACATGCTGGTCCCTACCCCCTAATGACCCTACCACCTTCCAACAGTGCCACCCTTGGGCCTTTGGGGGCACACTTAGGGTCCAACCTACAACACAGGGACACCCGCTTCCTTCAGGAATTGGATCAGTCTGTGGTGTCACAGTGTCCTTCTCACTCTACACTATTGCCACCACCAAAGACATGTGTGCTTCTATATGCACAAGCACAAAATCTACAGAGGGGATTGTGTGAGTTGGGGTCACTGTGCACTAGTTACCTACTTGTCTGCATCTGGTGAGGCAGACATTCATACACACACTCCTGTTCACACATGAAGAGAACTTCTTATACATGGGCAGCAGGGGACAATGAAGCCATGTGATGCTGGTCTCTCCAGGCTCAGAAGAGCTACCCAGGGCAGATGAAATGTCGTCGGCATGCACTCCACTTGTGCCTCAGCTGAGAGCCTCCAGAAAGCAACCCACCACAGGTTTTATATCCCAGGCATCATGTGCTAGGCCAACCTACTGAATGAAGGACATCCTGTTTCTCTGTCAGACAGAAACAGAATCTGTGCTGTTACTGCCAGTCCCTCCTCATGTCCGGATGTCACGTCCACACATGTACAGTTAGTAGTGAGAACTACAAGTACGACAGAAGTGGGCTATGAGGGAAGTAAGTATGAATGTCTGCCTCACCAGTTCAAGCTCATCTGGAGAGCCATCCTGAAGTGTGATGAATCAGCAAGTATTTTTTGCATGAATGAGGTGTGACTGAAAAACAGTGTATATTTAAACTTTAAATTTTCCTTACAATAAAACACATTGCCATTGACTCCCCTCAAAATACCCCCCTTACTTTGAACATATCTATTCCCTCTTCTTGCCACTTTCTGAAGCAGTTCTGGAAGCCCTCTTTCCTGAGTATCTCTAGTTGCCTTTTCATGGTTCCTCCAGTGTACTGGACCCATTGAAAACGTTTATCTTTCATGGTCATTTTGATCTTGAGGAAGAGACAGAGGTCACACAGTGCCAGCTCCAATGAATAAGGTGGATGAGAATGCAGAAAAATATTTTTATGAGCCTGCCCTTCCATTGGATCACAGCAAGCAGCAGCACCCACTGTCTTTATCATACCTTGTAAAGACACTCATAAGGGAGGACTTCCACAACTGCTCCAGGAAGTGGCAAGCACCATGGGATATGTGCGTCCAAAGCAAAGGGGAGTATTTTGTGTGTGGGGGGGGATTAAAGATAATGTGTTTTTTACTATAAGAAACTTTTTGATACAAAAACAAAACCATCTGTTTCCACTGCCCTGATGTAGAATATGGCAGACCCTGTTTTATATGGTGGTAAAAATGGATATCAAGAGTGATAGTGAGATGGGAAGAATAAGCCAACTGAGGACAGTGCAGGAGGGGGGCTTCTGGCAGTGACCACCAGCCTGCCCGTTTCCCTAGTGAGCTGGACAGAGAAGACCTAACTGCAGTGGTCTTAACAACGTTCCAGGTAAATATGAGCCCACAGTCTTTTTTAGCTTTTCTCCTGCCTTTATTTCATCCCTGATCATGTCCCTGTATTGTTCTTATCCGACGTTCTTATCAAAGGAAGAAGAGACATTTTCAAAATCTAACCTTCAGGTTTGTGGAGACCAGGTCATTTGCTAAACTCTAGACATGATTCTGGTAATATTAAAGACAAATGAATTCTTGAAAGTACAGTTACATAAAATTTCTCAATCCTATTCACCATTTATTTTGTGTTAATCCATCAATCCAGCAAATTGTTGAAAAATGTGGCATTCTGAATTAGTTTTTAATACATCCAAACAGAACACCTAGATCAGTTATCACAGGCTAGTTGTTTAATTACCCAGATGCATCCTTAGAACACTGAAGTATTTCCTAAACAGTAACTTAAAATAGTCTCCTACTCATAAGGGGAAACAGAATCACATAATTTAGTCACTTATCCATCTATCCAGTAAGCCAGTCACTGAACAACACATATTAACTGCTGCTTGTTGGCCAGACACTGTGCTAAACAATTATGAATATCAAGAAGATAAGAAATTACTCCTGCCCTTAAGAAATTCATAATATTGAACAATATTTTTAAGCATGTCACTATTAAGAAAAAAGAAAGGTATATGTACTTAGTATCTTAAATGGATATATACTTACATATAAAGTATAAACAATACACTGTCATACTTATATAGGATGGGAATATAATGTATATACATAAAACAATGCTACTATTTTGTTATAGTATATATCTATATAGGAAGATATTATATATGTGTGTGTATTAGAAAACAAAAACTTAAGTTAAAAGGAATCAAGAGGAAAAATAAATAGTTCTGAGTAAGAGAATGAGTTCAAAGGAAAGTGTTGGGTCCTTTAATCAGCACTTTTGGGGACAGTACCCAAAACAGGCCATTGCCCTTCAGGCAGAGTCCTCCTTATGCAAGGTCTCTAAGGCCCATCAGGGCTTCTCTGCAGGCCCAGCCCTAGCCTGGTGGGTCCCACCATCATGACCACAACATACAGCATCAACATGCTGAGTAGGGAGGAGGCAGTGTTCACTAGTCTTGCTCAAATGGTACGGAGTACAAACCGTGGGTACTGGGGAAAAGTGTATTTGGAAAATCCAAGTTCTCCTTAGCTTTAACTGTGTGAAAATTTAAAAGAAATTTGAGGAAACTGGCTGAAGTTTATGTAGAAAAACCATATTACCCATAAGTTCTCTTTTACTGTCATTAATAGCATAACAAAAAGCCAAATTATGCCACATTATTGGCAACAATCCTTCTACCACTAAAGAGAATGATCTTATCATTGACAGATGCTAAGACTCAGTGGTTTGAATCACACCATGTGTTACAAATTAAAATGGCTAAAATCGCAAGAATGCTAATCTGGAAAAGAATAGGAGAAAAACAATTGTTAGGAGCTGCCAGACCAGCATTTAAATGTAACCCACACATATTAGTCCAAAAAAGTACACAAAATTAGGTAACCTATTATTCAGCATAGCCCACAAAGCAATCTAAGTCAGCTGGTGGAAATCTGGGAAAAAAATCTATAATATGCTTCATTTGTATTAAACAGATACATACAAGTGGGAAGTTCTTTTAAACCGTTATATATGCCAGAGTCGTATTAAGGGGGACATACACGTTCTTAAACATATATACCTCTAAGTTTGAATTTTTGTAAATAAAATATATCATTGTTATAATAAGGAAAAATATATCTTTTAAACAAACAACAAGCCCTGCTGAGAGAAATCATATCATGGTATAACAGAAAAACATTGAAGTAAAAATCGGAAGACTTAGTTTAAAAAAAAAATCAACACTGCCACTTACCAGCCATAAACTAGATGGCCATTAAAAGTGGTGGCAGAGTATGTAATGCTAGGCCTGAGACAGCAACAAAGTTCCATCAATTGATTCCAAATATTCCCTAAATCTGCCCAAATCCTGTTTTGCAAATCACTTCTGTTTTATAGATTATATAGCAACACTGCCCTCTATCGACAAAATGTTACATCACAGCCTTTCTGAAATAGTACATTGCGAAAGAACTAGATCTGAACAACCCTGATTCCTACTTTCCTGTCTATCTCTAAACAATTATAGAACCTAGAAAAGTTCTCTTGTGAGCATTCTAGGCATGCATGTGAAAGTAAGGCTGCCTTTTATTGCTGAATTTGAGGTCGCATACAGTGTTTTGGGTAGCTTCAGCTAATATTTAGCCAGTATTGTAGAATGCCAACTAGTGCTCATACTATGACAAAAGCCGGGAATATGGACATCAAATAAAGTATGTCCTCCACTACTAGTGTCAATGGTGTCTCAAAATGACATATAGAGACAGAAGAGAATATTTTCATTTGTGGATTTGTTATTCATTTTCTTACTAAAGAAAGAATGGATATATGTTATTCTCAAAGAGCTCACTTACTAATACTTGGTTTATCCTTCTGAACCAGAACAGAGGTGAGAATTCAGGAGTGTCAGTTTTCAGTAGTCAACACACATCTAAACAGCATTTATTATCTCCTAGGCACTCGACTTGTCAGGGATTCAAACAAGGTGAGAACTACTTCCCAGAAGATGACAGGAAACTGAGGAACCAGAGGACAGGCTTTAAGTGGCCTATACTCTGTAACTGGTAAACCACCTCTTCCTGCAGGATTTCAGAAATTCTTCCCCAAGGCAGGCTACAGCTTCAAATCTTAAAAGAACATTTCTTGCTAGGTAAGTGCCGGGTCCTAGTCCATCCACGCCTTGTGACAAGGTCCATGGGTGGAGGAGAGTGCTTCAAGGAATCGCTTTTCCAGGAAAAGGACACCGCATGTAGGAATTGGGCGCAAGGATCTTGTAATGTTTTGTACTGATAATTGTAATTTGTGTAATTCACATATATATATTTTCACGTAATACTCAATATGAAATCGAAAATAGAAACTCCAGAGGAGTTACTAGAAACCTTCTAGATAACTTTGTGAAAACTAATTGTGAAATTTTACCTTCTGTGAGTAGTATGAGTTTATACAAAAGCTTTAAATGAAAGAGCTCATGGGGGAGGATTTACAAAATTCCTGTGAGACAACTGCCCTGAGACTGGACAGGCAGCCAGAGACGGGCAACTAGGACACATATGTTATGCCACCGGCCGCCTAAGACAGGCACAGGACCAATTGCTGTCCTGCAGGCCCATGATGGGTAAGGCCTGGTTGGGTTCATATGAAGAGTCCTTGACCCAAGACAGGCGCTGTCCTACAGGCAGTCAGAGATGGGCAACTAGGACACATATGTTACGCCACCAGCCGCCTAAGACAGGCACAGGACCAATGGCTGTCCTGCAGGTCCATGACGGGTAAGGCCTCGTTGGGTTCATATGAAGAGTCCTTGACCCAAGACAGGTGCTATCTTCACAGGTCCTGCCATACTCCCATAAGTGATAAGGGAAAAAATGTAAGGAGCGGCATGATAGCTTCACAGCTGCCACTCCATCTCTCCCTCCTGTGAGCATCCAGGTGCATCGGTTTACATTTCCCAAGCTAATTAAGTAACAAGATTAAAGTGTGACAAAGGTGAAAAAAGTTAATTAACACATATTGTTTAAGATTACCCCTGCCTGGCCCTATGCCTGGGACGCTTCCTGCTTGGGGTTTAGGTTACTGCCAAAAGTTAGCAAATATATACTCCAGCTTCTAAAAAATAAAGTAGATTCAGATTCACCCACAGACTGGAGTGTAGTGTCTTCTGTATCTCACTCACCGACTCCCTGACCACCTTTGGGACCCCTGAGCCCTGCCGCAGCTGGACTCCAGCAGTAAGGAATGGAAGAAACAGTGCATGATCAGAAGAGACCAGACAGACTTTTTTAAAAGACCAAACAGGAGGACCAAGTTAAGCAAAAGCTCCTGATGGTGGCTTAATTCAGAAGAGGCAGGCTGAGGTTCTGGGTTCCCAAAAGCTAGCCATAAGGATCTTACTCAAATGTACTAAACACCTGAAATTCTCAGATCACTTTCAGGGAATAAAGCCTCTAGGAAAAACTTTAATGGAGAATAAAGAATGTGGGAGAGTCTTGAACACATCCCCAAGTGAAAAGGAAAAGCCCCATAGAGGCTAGGACCAAAGCTTATTTCTAATTTGTATTCAAGTAAGGACTGTGTCCTGAATGCACTGTTTTTCATTGTTCCCAAACTGTAGCAAGAGTAAGAATCACTGTAGTTACTAGTAAATTCTACCAGGAGTCTGGTTCCATAGTTGGGAAGAAAGGGAGAGCTAAGCATTTTCTTTTTTCCTTAGCAACACTCCTAGTGATTCAGATGCAGGTAATCAGTAGAACACTCTCTAAGAAGCAATGTCTTAGAGCAGTATCAAGGAATCTCATGGAACAAATAAAAATGCCAGAGCTCTCAGATATCTGAAACTCTGTTTCAGATGTGCCCCAGACAACTATATGCATCACCAGATGTGACATACTGACTCACCAGAGCCACATATTAGCTGTTTTTGCACTCTTGGGAGGAACCACAAATAAAATGATGCAAACCCAAAGTGTTTTATAAATATCAGGAAATAGTAATAATGAAATTAATTTCTGGGCAGATTGTTAGTTCTGCTTCACTAACCCTAAACCTGCAGATTTCTAACTGACAGCACTAGCTACAGCCACAGGGTAAAAGGAAATGTTGCCTGAGGCCCTGGTGGGGGAAATAAGTCTAATGAACTGAGCCTGTCCAGGAACTACTGATCTTTGACCAGAACAGACATTCATTTTCCCCACCTCAGTCACCCTAAATCCTCTGAAAGAAGGGAGATGAGTTTTAAATGTGAAGTTGTGGGTACAGTTCAAGGTGGAGCACAGGAGAAGAGAGAAGCTTTCCATTCATCCTCTGAGAAGATATTTGCCTTTGAAAAAAATTTTCTGTTTCAGGTTTCCTGGGGAACACAGAGCAGGAAACTGTATTCCACTATGCTAAAGATAAAGGTAAAGATGCAAAGCCATTTCAAAAGTAGGTGAATTTCATCAAGTTTTCAATTTTAAAATTTGTAAAATATAATTTTTAATAGCTGTATCATTCATATTTAGGAAGATCAAGTTTAAATGTAGATAATAAATTGATTTTGTTAAAAAATTATATATCTACTTATAATCATTCATTTCTCCCTATTTTAGTAGAAAGCTCTAGCCCAGGGCTGAATAGGTAACGATTTTGCAGGAGAAGAGTGCCATCTGCAGGAACATTGTGTAACTACATAGTAAAATCAGAGGCAGGTTGCTCTATTTCAACATGTAGCGCCTGGTCAGCCAACCAACCTTGATTTTTTATTTTATGCCACTATTTAAATATATATAATGATTAGTCACATTCTCAGGAACAAAGCAATCAATCCATCAGGGTACAGATTACATATCAAGTTAGGTAGCATATGCTCAACATGTGATCTTTTGTTCATATGATGATCATGGTGGTATATGATTTTCTGTTGCATTTCTAGAAATCAATACAAAAACAAAAGTTCATGAAGAGCCAGAGGCTGTTGAAACTATTCGTAAAAATCTCCTTTCCTAGAAACCATTCCAGACAGATAAGAGTATCTCCTTCTTAAAGATCTTACATAAAGAAATTCTACCACATCTTACATCTGTACCACAGCTCCACAACCTTTAGCATGGTGACACTCAGGGAAATTTAAGTATCTCTTCTCTCTCCTTTCAGAATACACACCACCCTCATTGAGAACCTCCATTTTCTCATCTGTTCAATAAATGTGTGTTGTGCACCTGCTACACAGTAAGTACTGTGTTATTTATTTTTTGGTACTGTGTTCTTTATTCTGCATACAAAGATGAATCAATTATATGTTCCATCCCTGAAGAGTTTATAATGACCAAACCTGCAAGACTCCAGGGCTCTGCTTCTTCTACTGCCTTCAGTGTCTCCCACTTCCTTTTTCTCATTTTCTCTTCTTTATGAACAGTTTATACGGGGGTCCTCCCATCATTCTCCTTCCTCCCAAAAAAACTAAACTGCCTTATTTCATTTTCTCAGAGCTCCAATCTAGGTAGCAGCCAATGCCATGATAATTGCTACTTGGTCACATCACCAAGACAATTTGAACACGTTTTAATGTAGTCTTTTTGAAGACATGATAATCATATTGGCCATGATATCAGAGTTAGGCGAGGCACTGTACATGCCTACTTCAACCATGTGGTGCCTGGTCAGCCAACCAACCTTGATTTTTTATTTTATTCCACTATTTAAATCTATTTCACAATTGTTCACAACTGATATGAAGAACATTATTCAATTATCTTTTACTTCAGAGTAACTTTTTTTTTTAATTTTCCCGCTACTGTGGATTGAACCTAGGACTGACCACATACATTCTAGGCAAGCTCTCTAACACTGAGCTACACCACCAGCCCAGTATGTCCTTTAAATTTACGATAAATTCATCTCTTTTCATCTCAGAGTTCTGAGATTCCCTATAATAATCCAAAACACCTTTGAAAAATGCAAAATTATGTTGACTGCATCTTCATACATTATACATATTTTCCTAAATTTTACCTAGTCTATAGGTGAAGGTAAAAGCACAACTGCTCTTTCTGTTTCATAACTTCTAATCAGATAATTAATTAGTAAGCTCCTGTTTACTGTAAGAGGAGATCTCTCCAATGAGCTTTTGACCTATGTTCTTGACTATTCCTTGTTTTGGTGTTCAAGATTCTGCAGGTGGTGATGTTTCTGATAGTATTTAATTATTTAAAATAAAAATATAGGTCAGCAAAAATTAAGAAACACGATCCATTCACTTACTTTAACCAAAGTGTAGTGGACATACATTCATTAACAAGAAATATGAATTCAGGAAGGAGATAGGTTTGGTGTCTCCCATCAACAATTTCAGTAAGATACACACTGATTTGCCTTATTTATATTAGTATCTATCTCTAATTTTTAGAAAGCCTACTGGCAGGCTGCATCCACTGCCTTTGAATATTTTGATCTGACTGCATTTTTAAACTTATTCTTTCAATAATAAGAATGATCTGTTGCAATTCCTCAAAAGCATGAACAAAATTTGAAATTACACCTAGAAAATTTATTCCTCAGGAAATTAAAAGTGCCATATAAGAAGAGAATTGAATATCATTGATTCTTTTTCCTATGCCAGATATTCACGTGTTATTTCATCTGCCCCTCTGTGGAGCCCTGTCAAGTCATTCATGTTGTTCAGAATGATCTTTACCTAATGGAGAAGAAAGCCCAGGCAAAGAGAAATCCTACAACTTGCCAACAAGCAGTGGCGCTCTGAGTCAGCCTGCCATCCACATGGCTGTGAGGCCATGCTCTCTCCATGATACTGGAAGACCCTATGTTGAAAGTGCTACAAGTTTAAAAAGAAAAGATAGATTTGCTTTTGGAATAGGATGATGCTCTCAAGACAAGCACTATAATGATCACCATAAAGTTATTTATCTTGAATTTGTGATTAGTTTTCAATACATAGTCTTGATTATCAAACTGTATTTATCACTTGCAAGAAAGTTTGATCTAGTTTTGAAAATGATACTATTTAGAGGGTAAATATTATAGTGCAGTATTTGTACAGCATTTGCGATAAATCAAACCCCATGGCTACAAAAACGGTTCAGATTTTAAAACTCTGAGTCCTACAATAATGAGAAAGTTTATCACATTTAAGCTTTATTTATTTCTACCTTGCAGGATGTTTCAGTGTTTTCAGAATATCATTGTTCCGTGCTAATAGGATTGGCTGTGTAATCAATAAAAATAGATTTATTTGATCTTAATCTTCATAATAAAGATTTGGTATAACTCTATTTGTTCATTCTTTTAGTCACTGAAAATTTATTGTAAAGCAGGTAGGCATTCCTTTTAAAGCTAAGCATGTAATCACCATATGACCATGACACAACAATAACATTTTGGGACATTTATCACAGAGAAATTAGGCCTTTTCAAAGACCTGTACACTAGTGCTCACAGTAGCTGAATCTATAGCACTCTCAAACTGGAAACAACCCACAGGTCCTTCAACAGGTAACGGTAGAGCAAACTGCACATCCTGGAATACTAGCCAGCAATAAACAGAACAAATTGATGCAAACATCATTTTAGATGAACCATCAAGGAACTAGCCTGAGTGGAAGAAAAAAGGCAGTCACAAAAGGACTGTTGTATACTCTATGATTCCACCTACACAACTCAAAATGACAAGACTACAGAAATTGAGAAAAAAATCATTATGTGAAACATTAAGGGGGGAGTGGAGTTGAAGGTAGTGAGTGCAAGTTTAAATCAGCAACATAAATTCTTATGGCGGTGAAAATGTCCTTGACTATTTCAGTATCAGTATCATAGTTCTAACATGGACTATGATATTTCAAATATTATTAAGAAAAACTTGGCTCTCTGGTAAGTGGCTGTGGCCTGGCAAGCTGTGGCTCCCCCCAGGGCGAGAACCACCAGCGTCTCCTGGGATCCACGCCATGTTGGAACTTAGGGCACTGGGAAACCAAGCAACCAGCTTGCCTCCCTGGTAAGCAGCCATGAGCCTACCGGCGCGTGGGCTGAAAATCAAACATCCCATCCCTCCCCCATTAGCAAGTGGGAGCCAGAGATCTGAGCATCTCTTGGCTGTGGAGGTCATGCTCTCTCTAAGAGGTTGGGAGGTTGACCATATGCAATATCACAAATAAGGGGTATTTCCTTCTACCATCTCTTTGAAGGCAAATATTTTTATCACTGTTTTTGTTTTGATTAATGGTATTGCTCTATTCAATAATCTGTTTTGATAAGTTCTATAATGCTCTGTATTTCCTTTGATTTTTCTATACCTGATTGAAAGAACAACTGTTGTGAAGATAACAAGATATACTATGGTATCTATTACTGTTATCCCAGTAACCTACTGTGACGTTCTGTACCAATTTCACTGCATTGTCTCAACTGGTTTTGTTACATCTTGTTCTGTTGTATTTTACTACCTTCAAAATAATAATAAAAAACGAAAAACTTGGTAAAAAGTGTACAGAACCTCTCCATATTTTAATAGTCTTAAATTTTCCTATGAGTCTACAATAACCTCAAAATAAAAAGTTTTTTTATAGATGTCAGGTACAATGGAACACCCATGTAATCCCAGCCACTCAGGAGGAGAATAGAAGAGGATTAGAAGTTCAAAGCCAGCCTGGGCAACTTAATGAGATCCTGTCTCAGAATAAGAAGAGCCCCAGCTATAGCTTAGCAGTACAGCAGACCTGGTTTTCCTCCATAGTACTGCAAAAGAAGGCAAGAAGAAAAAGAAGGAGGAGGAGGAGAAGAAGAAAGGCACTGGCAATAGAATAAATACCTCTTAAAGGACATTAAATTTTTGTCCCACAACAAACTCATAGGCAATTACAGTGTAGCTTATAGTGAATTGAAGGAAAATCAGTGAGCCTGCCCATGGGATGTAGGTTTATGGAAAGTTTCCCAGAAAGAGAAACAGAGTGGAAAGATTAAGAAGAGTAAAGGATTAGTAGGAATTATCCTGGCAAAGAGAAGGGTGAAGGACAATGTGTACAAAGGCAAGGAGACTGGAAATAATACAGTGTGTTCAGAACTCTCTGAGCATTTTGGCGGGTTGTGTGCCTGGCAGGAAGGTGAGATAACAAAAGTCATCTCTCAGGCTTGTCTGACTCTCTTTTTGTTAACAGCAATAAATAAACTTTAATTTTCACAGCACAGAGAGGAAGAAATTGGATCATGAGTTGAAGGTGAGGACCAGAAGTTTATCTAGTGATGTATGATAATGTTTAAACTACAGTGACAAAAGGAATGGAGAAAATGGGCAGATTTGAGAATCCTAACAGACAAAAAATCCTAACAGCCAAAAATCCAACAATATATGACAATTGGTTGAATGTGAGAGGAAAGACTCTAGGGTATTATTCATTGCCAATGAGCAGAACTACAGTGTTGCTCCCAAAGTATGTCACTAATTAATAATTTTTACACTTTACTTGTCTAGTCAGCTTTTGCAGGATCCACTCTCTTTCAAAAAACAAACAAACAGAAGGAAAGAAAAAAGAAAAGAAAAAATAATTCACTATTGTTTAAAATATAAAAACAACAGAAGTTGTTTTGATAAGTTAGGCAAGCTATCTAAACTAAGTGCTCTTGTGTGGAGAGACCACACTGACTCCATTCATCCCGGACACAACCAGTCAATAACATTATGGGAAAAGTGCAGGCCTTGAAACATCACTCCCACCCCAAGGTAAAAACATAAGGTCCTGTAAGATCAAGAAGTAAACAAGTTATATCATCTAAGCATGCACAATTTGAGTTTCTTTGTTCTTTTTTTTTTTTTTAGTTTTTTTAAAAATTTTTTTATTTAGAGAAAAAAATGAAACAGAAAGAGGATAGAAATAATACAAAATTTCAAAAAAATAAAAACAAAAACCAGTAAGAAATCACTAGTTGACAATTACATATTTTCCTCCTAGAAGTAGCTGTTCAAGTTACAAAAGTAAAGCATACAAAGTAGACATTTAAACAGTGAGACTGCAATCAGATCTGTTCATCTATCCAACAAAAAGTTAGTATTATGGTCATCTATCCTACTCAAACATACTTGCAGTTACATCCTTTAGAATACTTTCCTTTCCTCTCTCTTTTTTTACAATAATTATAATCAATTCTTGTAAACTGTTTAGAAGTTCTACACATGTATAAGTTTCTACATGTATACCTAGCCTTTCTGTATTAGAGGGAAAAACAAACCTAAACAAGTCAATAATACAAATTCCTAGAGAAACACGAAATGAGAAGGACATATAAAACCACAATACTAGGTGATCTATGATTGTCACCATGATGTCTCCTGTTATTTTCAATAAAATTGTCTATATCGTCAGGCATAGTACAATTAAACTTAATGGTACATAGCACTATTAATAAAAACCAAACATTGGAGACATTATAGGACTTCAAAGGCAGTTAAAAATCAAACCAGAATGGCTATCCTATTGAATCCTGCCATCCCTAAAGTAGATGCCTCTATTCTGACTTGATACTCTCAAACATACCAGATTCCAATAAAATCAGTCAAAACATAACAGCAATATAGCCAATCTTCTCTGCCTCATCTCTACTATGCTATTTTTCTGTCATTGTTGTTTACTTTTCTCCTTCATTCTACTGTCTGCCCCTTTCATTGAGGCCTTTCTGCCATTGTTCCTGGAATCCTGGTGATTTTCTTCTCTGTCTCTAGAATGTGTTTCAGTATTCTTTGCAGGGTTGGATTGGTGGTCACGAACTCCCCCAGTTCCTCTTTGTCATGGAAATCTCTTGTTTCTCCATTAATTTTGAGAGACAGTTTTGCAGGGTATGTCAATCTAGGTTGGAGGTTATTTTCTTTCAGCGTTTGGAATATTTTGCTCCAAGCTCTTCTTGATTTGATAGTATGCATTGAGAAGTCCACTATGATTTTGATGAGTTTTCTTTTATAGGTAATCTGTTTCTTTTCCCTGACCACTTTTAATATTCTGTTCTTGTGATAGATTTCTGGGATCCTATTATATGTCTGGGTGTAGATCTCTTTTGGTTGTAGCTGGCTGGAGTTCTGTATGCCTCATATATCTGAACATCTCTTCCTATGCTTGGGAAGTTTTCCTTAATTATTTCTGTGAATAGCCTCTTTATTTCATTTGTATTTGTCCCTGCTTCTTCGTTCATATTTTTTATTCTTAAGTTATAAATCCTCTTATCGTCTTCTAGCCTTTGTATCATTACTTCCTGGTTCCTTGTTATTTTTAAGAGATCCTTCCTTTTGCAATCATATGTTACAAACCTATCTTCAAGTTTTAAAAGTCTGTCTTTAGTTTCTGTTAAGTTTTGCCAGCTTTCAATGGAGTTTTTAATTTCCTGATATTCTCTTTGGATCTGTTTCATGTATTCTAGATTTTGTTTATATTGTTCATCAAAGGCTTCTCTCCTTTCTCTAGGTTCCTCCATTCTTCCATTTGTGTCTTCTTGAGGAATACCCAGAGATTCTTTTATTAATCTTATATCTTGCTTCACCTGAGAGAATGTCAGATTTAAATTCGTCGATGAGGTCACAGATGTATTTATTTCCGATGAGGCCATTTCTGATACTGCATGTCCACTGCCCTCAGTCTCCTCTGTACTCACTCCTCCTGGGCTTATTTTCCCTGGGTCAGCAGTTGAAGGACTTTTGCTGTTTCTCTGTCTTGTCATGCTTCTGGCTACTTTCAGACAGGTGAACGGTGGAGGTGTTGGGACCTTTACATACTGCCTTAAGTCCCTCTGCAGCCCTTCCCTGTCTGCTGTTGATCTGTGAGGTGTTAGGCAGGGGTGGCGATGTGGGCCGACCCCTCCTTCTCAACCAGTGAGTGACTTCAGCGTATTAGTCTGTGCTCTGCGGATGTCATAGGTTCAGACAGCCTTGTCCCTGGCTATTGGGTCCTGATTAGGGGTGTGGCCCAGCCCAAGAAGATCTCACCATTCCACTTTGGGTCAGGAGCTGCCCACTGAAGCTGCCTCAGCCTTGATTCAAGCCTGACTTGCCCAAATCCAATATGTCATCCTGCCGGTGATCTCACTCTGGGGAATCCAGTTTCCAGCACTCACCAAAGTCTGTGCAGCTCTTCTCGCAGTCTCCACTCCCCATTGCAGCACCTCCTCCCACCAAGGGTCTTGAGCTCAGCAACCCCCCGCTCTTGGCAGGGCTGTGACCCCAGCTCAATCGTGAGTCACTTGACTCTAAGACACACCCAGCACAGCTACCAGAGCATGCCTACCTCCAGCCCTCCATCCAAGCTTCCTCTTTCTTTCTTTCTTTCTTTCTTTCTTTCTTTCTTTCTTTCTTTTTCTTCTTCTTCTTCTTCTTCTTCTTCTTCTTCTTCTTCTTCTTCTTCTTCTTCTTCTTCTTCTTCTTCTTTATTCTTTATTCTTTTTCCTCAATTTCTTCCTGGGTTGTGAGAATTCCTCTCCTTTTGTCCAGTCCTTTCAATGGTGTCAGATTCCAACATTTGAGTTGTTTTTCTCAGAGAGGCTCTCTATCATACTACATTTCAATTGGCCATCTTGGACCTCCTCCTTTGTTCTTTACCTCAATAAAAGCCACTTGCTTAGGCTGGCTGGGAAGCAGTCATTTTGCTGACCCTTAGTGTGCATGACCCTTTATTTTCCCTTTGTTTGCAGAACCCTAACTCCCTTGTAAAGTTCAGGGGGAAGAAATGAACAGTAGGAAAGTATGGAGTCAAATCCCTATCAAAATTAGTACAATAAAAAAGAATGAGCAGAGTAGAACATGAACACATATCAAAAATTACATTCTTAAAAAATGTCAAAACTGTAAGGTGCTTCAAAAGGAATCAATTTTCTTTTCTTTTCCTTGTCAATAAGTACTCTTCACTTCTTATATTAAAGACTTACCTGCAGCAGTTACTTTCTTATCTCTTCTCCATTCCTCCCTTGGTTTTGGTAAATTTAGTAACCATGCTATTAAGAGCCTTAAGAAAATGACACAGGATTAGAAAAGATAACCTCAAGAAGTTTAAAACTTGCAATAAGCAATGGATCTCAAGACATAACTTATGAAAAGTAAAACAAAAATTATTTGGCAAAAATGGAAGACAAAAGTGAAGAGAAAGATACTTGTAAAAATAAAATAAAGATGAAAAAGTGACAAATATTGCAATATAGAAGAGCTGGCATACAGATACTGTAAGTGCCTACAGACAAAACCAGAGAAAAGTAATAAATACAGAATCGGTAACTGGTGAAAACTTTCCTGAATTAAAACATGTAAAACCTCATGTTTATTAAATATTTTGATATATTAACTATACAGAATATTTCACTGTAGTGCTTTCATATGTGCATGTACTTTGATCACATTCGCCCATCATCCTCTCTTTCCTTTCCTTCCCTTCTCCTTGATTCTCTTCCTCTATTCTAATAGCTTCCCTCTATTTTCATATCATCTTTTCTTTTTCTTTTATTTCTTCTAGATTCCACATATAATAGAAAATGTGATAACTATCTTTCTAAGGCTGGTGTGTTTTGTTTAACATGATCTCTAGTTTTGACTATTTTCCTATAAATGATGTGATTTCATCCTTCTTTATAACTAACTCCATTGTTTGTGTGTGTGTGTATGTGTGTGTGTGTGTGTGTGTGTGTGTGTGTATCACATTTTCTTTATCTATTGATGGGCATCTAGGCTGATTCCATTCCTTGACTGAGAAAATATATTTCTATTGTTACAGAGCTATAGCAGGCTGGTGCATATTGTGGTATTGGGAAGAATGGTTCTTTTAAAATTAGGTCATGACCAGAAGGTGAAAGAATTCTGGAGGGATTAAACAAAACCCTTATATTTCCTTGAAGAGATAATTGGTGGAAACAGTATTAATGGTGATAACTTAGCTACTATGAAATATAGTACTGCTATGGTTTGTGTCTGGATGTCTCCCCAAAGCCTCATGCAGTTTTAGGCTTGTTCAGGGGTGGGCGGCTGAACCTGGGGTATGAGATGCTAGGATTAAGGGTATATGATTGCTAAATCTGTCCACTGATTGGTTTGGCACCATCCAATCCCAGCAGTCTAGAAACAATATAAAAGGAGCACAAAGATGCTGTTAAGGCCCCTTGTTGCTTCCAAGTGTCTTCTACCACCACGAACTGTTGTCCCTTGCCATGTGCCAGCCTGTCTTGGAGCCAGTTGATTATGAATTAAAACCTCTAAAATAGTGAGCTAAACTTCTCCTCTCTTTAATTTTGGGTGTCAAGTATTTTATCTCAGCAATGAGAGAAAAGTGACTTAGACAAGTGTCAAAATAAATATAAGCATGCAGCTATCAATATAGTATGGCTGATTTTGATTCCTTCAGAGATGTCCTGAATTATATCCAGATCATATGGTAGTTCAATTTTCAGTTTTTCAGGAAACTCCAGACTGATTTTCATAGTGGCTACACTAATTTACAGTCCTACCAATGATGTATGGGTTCCTTTTCCCCTACAACCTCACCAACATTTATTATTGTTTTGTATTCTTGATGATAGTTACTCTGAGTAGAGGGAGTGGACTATCAATGTAGTTTTGATGTACAGATCCCTGATGGCTAAAGATATTGAATATTTTTTTCATAAAATTATTAGCTACTTGTACTACTTCTTTTGATAAGTGTCTATTCAATTCATTCACCCATTTACTGACTGGATTACTTGTTCTTTTAAAAACATTCTTATTTGTATGTTTGTGATATCTATTGAATACATCCATGATAGAAAATTAGTACATATACATATTGCATCCAATCCTTTTACATCCCCTTTCCCTCTCTTTGCTCCCCTTCCATCCCTATATTCCCTTCTATCTCCACAAGGTCTACCTTCCTATTTCCTATCACCTATCTTTAATTTTTGCTCTTTAAATTATTTATACTTTGGGTTTCTCATATAAGAGAAACCATGTGATATCTAACTCTCAGTATCAAGTAATTATCTTGCTTTTCTTATGCGAACTGTCCCACTGAGTAACCAAATAGTATATAAAATATTGCCTTATAAAATTTTAATTTAGCTAATTCATGCAACCAAAATGATAGAATTTTATTATCACTCTTTTTCAGTCTCCATAAACTAATGAATATGAGCCTTGAAAATCAACCTTGTAACATTTAATTAAAGAACAAAAAGCAGACCTCATGTTTCCAGATAAAGGAACAATTCATCAACTATAGTCTTACCAACAGATCAAACGGTCTGGATCAAGGTTTTGAACCCTGTTGCCAATTTTCAGAATATACACAAGACATATTCAACTGCATCAGGACTCCACAAGTAGCAGGACCCAGGCTGTGTGAAACTCTACAAACTTTTCATAAACAAACTATAAAATATGACAGGAACAGAGGAGACTGTCCAGACCACAATATGACTTAACATTATGGTTTAGATCTAGAATATTCCTCAAATGTTTCCTGTGTTTGGAAGGTGACTGTATGGCGGAGTGCTATAGCTCAATGTGCTACTAGAAAGGTGACCTGGTCACATGAGGTAGGTTGGTGAAGGAGTGTTTTTCCCTCCACCCCTCTTCTACTTTCTGGCTAATGTGATGTGAGTGACTTTCTCTCACCAACTTCTTTTAATATGCTAGGTTTTCCCTTGGAGCCAGCCCTCCATGTATAGACTGAGACCTCTGAAACTGTAAACCAAATTAGGCCTCTCCTCCTTTAAACTGTGGGTGTCAGGTATTAGGGCTCAGTGACAAGAAAGTGACTAAGACCACACAACTCATCCATCTGCTTTGTTATTACCACTTCAGAGAGGCCAGGTGGGTGGCTTTCAGATTATACTTCCTCACTGGCCCCTGGTTTTGCCTTTGGTGAACTGGATGTCTGGGGTTGCATCTTGTTTAAGTGTCTTCTCATTGTCTTTTCTTCTTTTCCTTTTATAGTTTAATTCCTGGGTTGTTTCTTATCAATTGCCAGTGGTGGGTTGCTTTATTGCTACTATTTAAAACCTTTAGGAAATGGCTGCTTCTCAGAGGTGTCTTTCAGGTATTGCTGGTTTTTGGGTTTTAAATCTGTTGCAAGATACTGTCTCTTCAATTTGTTGAGATGAGAAGTTCCTGCCTACTTGGCTCAGCTCTTGATTCTTTGGCACTGGCCTATAGGATTTTCTATGATCCTTATGCAATCACAGTCTTTGAATACCAGGAAGAAAAATTTGTTAGAACAATTACATCACTTTGGCTAGAGTAGTACCATCAACAATAATAGCAGCATCAAGCACAGCCTATAGAAAATGACAAACTGAGTAACCATTAATTTGCCACCTTTAACCATCCGAACTAGATCTAAAACAAACCAGAAAATTATATGCAGTATATAAGTCCTCAATATGTCAATTTTACCCTCAGTGGAGAAAATTTTAAAGGAGTTAGAGAAAAATAGAGAAATAGAAGAGGAAGAGATTAAAAGGCAAGGCTGGGGGACAAAGGAGGATCATGCAAACCTTAGGAAACTGGTGCAGAAGACAGGAAGGAAAGAGAAAAGGAAGAAATAAAAGTATGAACAGAACAACAACCACAAAGAAGCTAGAAACCACATTCACGTTCATATAAAAATAAAATCAAATAACAAAGAAAGACAAAACAAAACAAAGAAAAAAGAGAGAGAAATAAAAGAAGAAAAAGTTCACTTCTGGTTTTTTTTCTGCTGTCACTGGTAGACAATGTGTGGAGACAGAGTCCAGATGTATTGATTTATCCCAGCAATCCATCAGTAGCTTTATGACAGGGTAGTGGATAATCTCAGCAAAACTGTCTTTTCACTTCCCCTGACTCTCAGGCTGCATCCTGGCCATGAAGCTGAGACCAGACCCATTCAACCTGCAGTCGCTACCTCCTTCTTCACTGCAGTTTCTCTCTTCACTCACTCTGTGGGTTTCAATTCTTCCTGAGTCTAGGAATCCACTTCCCTCTTTGACTTTCTTATGAGCCTATATTCCAGTATCTAGACAACAATCTCAGGGAAGCTCTTTCTCTACTATTTATCACTCCGCCATTTTCCTAAAGGTCTCTACTTTTGGAAGAAGAATGGAGACTTGTTATGGAAACACAAGGGAAGGAAGACATGAGTGACTGGCAAAGTTCTCTTTTATTGTGGCTGGTATTCTATTTTCATTTCACAATGAAGCATTTTTCTTTTTAAGGATCAATTGAGTTTAGCATTATTGGCAAAAGAATTTTCAATACAGAAAAACAGAGATTAGATTGCCATGAGACAAGCAACAAAAGGAAGTTAAAAATGGAAACAATAAATGTTGACTACTACTTCTAGATGTGCAGGTGAGAATGGAAAGAGAAAAGACCCTTTTGGGAGGTTGGTTTGTTTGTTTGTGGTTTTTGTTTTTGTTTTTTGACACAGGGTCTCACTATGTAGTTCAGGATGGCTTTGAACTCACTTTATATCCCTGCTGGCCTGGAACACATGGTGATCTTTGTGGCTCAGCCTCCCAAGTGCTGTGATCACAGGTGTGTGCCACCACACCTGGCTAAAAGACTCAACTTTAACATTTCAGTTTCTGTTTAGTTCTTTATGTGAATCTAGATGCACAAGATATTTGGTCTGACAGCACAGTTTTAAGAGTCTTCACCTCAATGACAATAAGGGAAGCCATGAAAATATACTGGTAGAAATAGTTTTAAAAACCAATGAAAGAATCCTGGCCAGGCATGGTGACACAAACCTGTAATCCCAGCTATCAGGAGGCTGAGGCAGGAGAACTGCCACAAATTCAAGGCCAGCCTGCACTATATAGTGAATTCAAAGCCTGCCTGAACTACAGAGTGAGACCCTGTCTCAGGAAGAAAGAAGAGAGACAGCCAGACAGACAGAGAAAATAAAGATGAAAAGCATTCCTATGAGAAATACCACCTATTAAAGTCCGTTGGGTAGATGGGACAGAAAGGGAAAATCATGTGAGGGTTATTCCAAAAGTTTTAAAAAAAGAAGTTCATGAGAAAGTGATCAAAGGCCTGAGACCACCCCCGCTGGGCCTGCCCTGCAACCAGGAACATCTCAGAAGCCCACCTCAGGACTGAGCTGCCTGGGACTTCTGCCACTGGGCCCATCCTTCCACCAGGAACATCAGAACCTTGGACTACAGTGGATTGCCATGCTGGCTGGATGAGAGACTCAAGAACCCCTCACCCAAACAGAAGACCTCAGCAGGCTCCAGTCAGTGTGGTGAGTTTGCCCCTAAAATAGAGGTCTTCAGTGGGTAAATAGGAGCAGAAGTGAAACTCCCTCCAACTGTAAGACCTTGGCAAATTTGGCAAGAGAGTGGGTAATTCCCCCACACACACAGAGAACATCAGACAGGTTGAGGAGTGTGCCAATAAGACCCCTCCAATTTAGAGAAAATTAAGAGTGCTTATGAGACCCCCCCGTGACACAGTAGGGCCTCAGCGGACACAAACACTATAGCCAGGGAGATCTGGTGACCTGCAGAAACCTGAAGATATAACAATAGCAGGAACTAAGAGTTGCCCTACATCAATATTTTAGGCTAGTTAGCCCAGAAAGAATATAGGACTCACATAACAGGTCCTGTAGGAGGAATTCAGGTGACTGGATCTCCTCTTCATTGTGGTACCCAGCAATTTGACAAACATCAACCACACAGTAGGACCCTAAAACTCAAACTAAGGACTGTTGGGATAGAAAGACCAGATATTTACCCAAAAGGTGAAAATGACTAAATGAAAAGGCAAAATGCAATCTCAAACATCTAGTACATCAGGAGCAAGCACAGGCGATAATGAATTAGAGGACCTTAAAAGTCATACACCAGCAATCTCTGAGAAGATAGCAAATGAAGTAAAGAAACAAATCCATGAGGCTAGAGAGGAAATCAATTTAGAAATAATATTACATAAAGACAGAAATAACAACCTTAGTAAAACAGTTGCTCAACATAGCTAGAGAAAAAATAGATAAAAAAAAATACAGGAGCATGGGAAATTGATTGAAACTTTGAAGGAACAATGCAGAAAACAAGCAGAATCCATGGAACAAATTCAAAGAGATATCTAAGAAACAAAAAATTGTATTGAAAGCTGGCAAAACCGTTTAAATGAAGCTGAGGATAGAATTTCAGACCTTGAGGACAGGATCACAGATAGCAATCATGAAAGGGTAGAACTTATAAAAACAACAAAGAAGCATGAAATGACAATCCAACAACTTCAAGATGAAGCCAAGAGAAACAATGTAAGATTAATAGGCATCAGTGAGGAGGCAGGAGACAACGCAAAGGACATAACTAAGCTGTTCACAGAAATAATAGCAGAAAATTTCCCAAAAATGGGGGGGAAATCTGATATACAAATAAATGAGGCATATAGAATGCCAAACAGTCACAACCAACATAAATCTACACCCAGACATATAATAATTAAGACCTCAAGCATATAGCATAAAAACAGAATACTAAAATCTGTTAGAGAAAAGACACAACTCACATATCAAGGAAAGCCTATTAGATCATGGCAGACTTCTCAGTGCAAACTTTCAAGTTAAGACAAGCTTGGAATGAAGTATTTCAAGCCCTAAAAGAAAACAACTTTCAACCCAGACTGATATACCCAGCAAAACTGTCTTTCAAATTTAATGGAGAAACAAGATACTTCCATGGCAAAGAACAGCTGAAGAAATTCATGTCCACCAAACTAACCTTAGAAAGACTGCTGAAAGACAATCTAGATAGAGATAAAGAATGACCACAATTTCCAGAATAACAATAGAAAGAAACCACCAGGCTGGACAAGAAATTAAATAAGAGAGAAAAGCATGAAACCAACAATAGGAACACAACATGGCAAAGTCAAGGCAGTACATATCAGTGATATCCATAAATGTAAATGGGCTCAATTCACCTATGAAAAGAAACAGGTTGATGGAATGGATCAAGAAACAGGATCCCACAATATGCTATATACAAGAAACACATCTGACTCAAAAAGAAACTCATAGATTAAAAGTCAAAGGATGGAAAACAGTATTCCATGCAACAGGAACCCAGAAAAAAAGAGGGGTAACTATTCTGTTTGCAGACAAAGCAAACTTCAAACCTAAAAGGATTAAAAGAGATAAAGAAGGCCACTACATACTTATTAGTGGAAAACTACAAGAGGAAGAACTAACAATTATAAATACATATTTACACCAAATACAGGAGCACCCAACTATATAAGACAAATACTAATGGATACGAAAAACCAAATACACAAGAACACAATTGTAGTAGGAGACCTTAACACCCTACTGTCACAAAGAGAAAGGTCAACTAGACAAAAAGTCAGCAAAGAAATAACAGAACTCAATCATACCTGTGAGCAAACAGACTTAGCGGATGTTTAGAATGTTCCCCCCAACCACATCAGAATATACATTCTTCTCAGCTGTACATGGGTCATTCTCCAAAATAGACCATATATTAACCCATAAAGCATCTTAACTAAATACAAAGGGAGTGAAATTGTCCCATGCTTAATATCTGACAATAGCACACTAAAATTGGAAATCAATGACAAAAAGGTTTCAAACCCTGCATAAAAACATAGAAATATAAACAGCAACCTTCTGAATAACCAGTGAGTTACAGATGAAATTAAAGAAGAAATAAAACAATACCTAAAATACAATGACAATGCAGATACAACACACTGTAACCTATGGGATGCAATGACAGCAGTCCTAAAAGGGAAATATATAGCAATAAATAGTCACATCAAGAAAATGGAACAAACACAAATAAATAACCTAATGCTACATCTCAAGCTTCTAGAAAAGGAAGAGCAGGTCAAACCCAAAGATCACAGAAGAGAGGAAGTTGTAAAGATTAGAGCAGAAATTAATGCAATTGAAACTAAAAAAAAAATACAAAGAATTAATGAATCAAAAAGCTGGTTTTTTGAGAGAATAAACAAAACTGATAAACCCCTAGCCAACCTTATCAAGAAAAAGAAAGAAAAACTCAAATCTATACAATAAGGACTGAAAAGAAGGAAATTACTACAGATCCCATGGAAATTCAAAAGATCATGAACACCTACTTTGAAAATCTCTACTCATATACGATGGAAATAGACAGAGGAAATGGACAGATTTCTAGGAACATATGAACTACCAAAGCTCAACCAAGAAGATATAGCTATTTTGAGTAACCCAATATCAGCTACTGAAATCAAAAACATAATTAAAAACTTACTAACAAAGAAAAGCCCAGGTCCTGATGGATTCACAGCTGAATTCTATAAAAAATTTAGAGAAGATTTAATGCCAATACTCATTAAACTCTTCAATGAAATTGAAAGAGAAGCAGTCCTCCCTAACTCATTCTTGGAGGCAAGCATCACTCTGATACCAAAACCAGAGAAAGACCCAACCAAAAAGGAGAACTATAGACCAATCTCACTAATGAACATTGATGCAAAGATTCTCAATAAAATATTGGCAAATAGAACACATCAAACCATTAAGAAGATTATACACCATGACCAAGTGGGATTTATTCCAAAAATGCAGGGATGGTTCAATATATGCAAATCAATAAATGTAATACACCACATCAACAGAGCCAAAAATAAAAATCACATGATCATCTCAATAGATGCAGAAAAAGCTTTTGATAAAGTCCAACACCTTTTCCTGATAAAAAACCTTAGAGAAACTCAGAATAGAAGATATGTACCTCAATCTCATAAAGGCCATCTATGACAAACCAACAGCCAACATTATACTAAATGGACAAAAACTGAAAGCTTTCACTTTAAAACCAGGAACAAGACCAGCATGTCCACTATCACCACTCCTATTCAATATAGTTCTGGAAACACTAGCCAGGGCAATAAGACAAGAGAGAGAAATAAATGGAATAAAGATAGGAAAGGAAGAAGTTAAAATATCACTATTTGCAGATGACATGATACTCAATATAGAAGACCTAAAAAGCTCCATTAAAAGACACCAGAGGTAATAAATTCAGCAGTGTAGCTAGATACAAAGTCAATGCCCAAAAATCTATAGCATTCCTGTACACAAACAAAAAACTCACTGAGACAGAAATTATGGAAATATCATTTTTCACAATAGCATCTAAAAAAATGAAATACTTAGGAATCAACCTAACTAAAAATGTAAAAGACCTATATGCTGAAAATTATACTATTCTTAAAAAGGAGATTGAAGAGGATATTAGAAAATGGAAGGATATTCCTTGCTCTTGGTTAGGAATAACCAACATTGTGAAAATGGCCATACTCCCAAAACTGTTATACAGATTTAATGCAATTCCAATCAAAATACCATCAGCATACATTATAGATCTAGAGAAAACATTCCTAAAATTCATTTGGAAACAGAAGAAACCTAGAATAGCAAAGGCAATTCTGGGTAACAAAGACAAGACAGGAGGCATCTCAATTCCTGACTTGAAACTATACTACAAAGCCACAGTTATAAAATCAGTATGGTACTGGCAAAGAAATAGACCTGAGGATCAATGGAACAGATTAGAAGATGCAAGCACTACTACAAAGACACTCAGCTACCTTATATTTGACAAAGGGGCTAAACATGTTTGCTGGAAAAAAGCCTCTTTAATAAACAGTGTTGGAAAAATTGGCTTTCCACATGCCAAAGACTGAGAATAGACCCACGCCTAACACCACATACTAAACTAAAATCAAAATGGATCAAAGATCTAAATATTAAAACAGAAACACTAAATCTACTGGAAGACAAAGTAGCTAAAAATCTTGGAGACATAGGGGTAGGGAGAGAATTCCTGAATAAAACACAAACCACAAAGGAAATACTTGAAAGAATCAACAACTGGAATCTCATATTACTAAAAAGTTTTTGTGCTTCAAATGAAATCACCAACAAAGTGAAAAGAAAACCCACAGAATGGCAAATAATTTTAGCAAACAATCCCTCAGACAAAGGACTTATATCCAGAATGTAAAAAGAACTGAAAAACATCAAGCCCCCCTAAATTCAAAGACCCTCTCCAAAAATGGACATCAGAGATGAACACACAGTTCTCTGATGAAGATATACAAATGGCAAATAAATACATGAAGAAATGTTCACCATCACTGATCATTCGAGAAATGCAACTTAAAACAGCATTGAGATTTCACTTCACCCTGGAAAGAATGGCTGCCATCAAGAAAACAACTGATAACAAATGTTGGTGAGGCTGCGGGGAAAAAGGAACACCTCTCCACTGTTGGTGAGAGTGCTGATGGGTGCAACCATTGTGTAGGTCAGTATGGAGATTCCTCAAAAAAATAGGATTGGAAGTTCCATTCAATCCAGCTATTCCCCTCCTGGGTATTTTCCCAGAAAACCTGAAAAGGTCATATCACAGTGATATATGTGCCCCCATATTCATAGCAGCACAATTTGTGATAGCTAAATCTTGGAAACAGCCAAAATGCCCATTAACCACAGAGTGGGTGAAAAAAATGTGGTATTTTTATACAATGGAATACTACTCAGCTATAAAAAAGGATAACCTTGGGGCCTTTATTGGTAAATGGAGGCAATTTGAGAATATCCTGATTAGTGAAATAAACAAGACTCACACTAGTAAATATCACATTGTCTCTCTAGTATAAAAAATAATAATAACGGACAGAATAATGGTATCCAAAAAGTATAATAGATATAAAAGTGTAATAAATATAATAGACATTGTAAAAGTGAAAGGGAAGGAAATTGCTCTAAAGGATATAACAGTACGTATAATATGTAAAATAGATGACCATATTACTGAGCATTTTTTAGATCATTGAACAGAAGAGTTTGTACTATGTTTGAATGTCTAGCCACTTTTTATGCTTTGACTTTGTAACTTTAACAACTATTGTTAACAACACATAATGTATCAACTAGTGATTTTATGATGTTAATTTTTTTGAACTCTGTATTCTACTTTTTCTTCTTGTTTTTTCTATTTTGTCTTTTTAATTTTCTTTTCTCTCTTAAAAAAAAGAAAGTGATCAAAAAGTGAGCACTGCTGAGACATACAAAGATGACTGTCCAAAAGATGTCTTATTCATCTTTTTTTCCGTTTAAGAAAATGACTGTAACATGGAATTGAATAAATGTAAAGTTCTACTGTTGAGTCTTTTAACACCCAGAAATACTACTCCAACATCATTAGAGTTATATAAAAAGTAAAATGATAACGAAAGGGAAGGAAACATCTTTTTCAAATTCTGCATCCAGCCCCAGTATCTTTCCATCCAGTGTCACTGAAAACCATCCTATAAAATGAGGTACAAAGAAGTTTCCACAGCCCTTATATGCTTGTATGACATGACCACTCACAGCATGAAAACTCCAGATTTATGTGGCAGTTGTTCCCACATGAGGAAGTAGCCTTCCAGGTCCTTGAGAATTCTCTCCTACCCCACTACCTACAGAAGCACATCCAAAATCCAGATGTCTCACAGGTGTGCATTGTACAGTGCTGCTATTTTCCTATCCTCTCATAAAGGCAGTTCAGTTCCTCATGCTGACATTTCAAGAGGGACCGAGGTCTCTTGCCAGATACCACTGTTGATCTTTATCCGTCAACTGGTATTAGAATACTGTTGCCACACCTTGTATTACTTTCATTAGGACTCTTGTCAAGCACTATGACTAAATACCCAGATCCCTCTAAGTGCCACAGTGAGTTTCCTGTGGTTATGCCCTCTCACCTTTATGCTACCATCTATAGAAGTGCCTTTAAAGCAGTGCTGCTCTTGCTTCTTGTCTTACAGACCTGACTGGAAGACCTCTTTCTTTGTTTAATATATTTTTACTTATAGACCTTTTTCTTGCTCTAAAATTCAAGCATAGATTGCTGCTGTATCTGTCTTTTCATATTTATCCATGAATTTCATACACCATTTAAATGCCTGGTGTTAAACAGTGCTTAGTTGCTTTTTGTTTTTCTTTTTCTTGAAGAGAGCTTAAAGTTAAATGGACTAGGGAAAGTTGAAATGAGTTTTAAATTATTGAAATCAATCCAGGAGTCACGTTGCAACAGCCTTCATGAGTACATTTGTGATCAGACTTCTTCACTCTAGTGTCCCACCATTACCACAGCTCAGCTATTTATATTAATAATATCTGGGCATTTTCCCACTTGTTTTAAATACTAACCTACAGATTCTCATCCAGCTCAAAGACTCAAGAAAGACCTTGGTTGGTCAAACTAATTACTATTATTCTTTAAGGGAATTTGTGTTTGCACATCTTATGGACCACCGATCCTTCTTTGGGTCAGTGGTGACCACAACATAGTATCATGTGACATCATGCAAAACTCATCTCCCTCCCACAAGGAGTGTGTATGAGTAGCAGCAGTCACGCTCAGGCATGATCTTCCACTAGGTAGCAGTATATTCCTATATACAGAAATCTTCACAAAGATAGTACTAGGCATGTGGTAAGCTCTTAAAAATTATTTTTTAAGCTCCGTGGCTCAACACATCTTTCTTCCTTTAAATGGAAATTAAGTCCACTTAGACTATATCTCAATTTGTTATTCCAGTTTTCTCTAGTAATCTTAGTTTTCCCTAAACTCTGTATTTAATTGACAATTGTTGAGTGATGACAACATGCCTGGCACTTTTCTAAGTGTCACGTGAGTTTATTAATTTGATCCTTCCCAGGAATCCCATGTACTCTTTTTTTGCCCCTGGAACCCTGGCAAGATGGAATTTGGACAGCCCTCACCACATCACCGTATCTCCAGTTGGTTTCATGGTGAGGGGGAGGCCTACTTCACACCTGTAAGAACACACAAGGGGTGTCTGTGTTTTGAACATGCAAGGGCTTGCTTTTTAGTTCTGCAGCGCTGGTTTGTGGTTTACCTTCCAGGCGCCTCAGGCCTCCTCTATCACCAACAGCATCTAAGAACAGGGTGGAGTCAGAGAGGGTACATTTGAGTCGTTTATGGGAAAATGGAAGGCTCTTGAGACCATAATGCTAAGAGAAAGAAAACACAGTAGGTTAACTATTGTACAGATTCTCTAATATGAAAAAATATACATTATGTTAACAGCAAAATAAAAGAGATGGTAGGAAATGGAGATAGAATCTGTGGAGCCGGGAAAGAGATCCGGGCAAGAGAAAGAAAAATGATCAAGATGTGATATGTAGCTGTGTCAATTCCCCTAGATGAACGCACACTAATATACGAATATACGAATGTTAATAATATAAATAAATAAACATGGCTGTAGATTAGAAAAACCTCAAAGTTCCCTTCTAAGTGTGTGTGATTCCAAGCAGAAAGCAACCGGTCGTCAGTCATTATTTTTCTTTCTGTTACCTCTTTTCCTCTCGATATTTCAAAATGTAGCAAGTGCAGTCTCTAAGTGAAAGGAGAAAGAGAAAAACATTTCTTGCAGCGTCCCGCGCAAACAACGCTCCCAGCTGCTCGTCCAGGGGGAAACACTACACCGAGACTACACGGCGCTCAGCTGACTTGCGCATGCGTGCGACTGGCAGGTCGCCCTCGGAGCGAGGCCGCGCGGAGGGGGAGAGGCCGCGCGGCGTGCTGACGTCACAGAGGGCTGCGACGCCGCTGTGGCCCCGGTGCTGAAGTAGGTGACGGCCGGTTTGTGAGCCTGACCTGGCCGGGCTGAGTGGCCGCGGGTCCTTGTAAGGCGTCCGCGGGCTCCGGGGCGGGGGCTCCTGCGGCGAAGCCCCCTCCCCGGGGAGGCGGGGCCTGCGCGGGCTCCCGGCGGGGAGCGGCGGTGGCCGGGAAGGATGCATCAGAAGCTGCTGAAGAGCGCACACTACATCGAGCTGGGCAGCTATCAGTACTGGCCGGTCCTGGTGCCCCGCGGCATCCGTCTCTACACCTACGAGCAGATCCCCGTGTCCCTTAAGGACAACCCGTACATCACCGACGGCTACCGGGCCTACCTGCCCTCCAGGCTCTGCATCAAAAGGTACGGTCCGGCCGCTCGGCCAGGCACCTTTCTGCCTCGTCCCCCGCCGCTCTCCGCTTCGCCCGCGCCTTTCGTTCCTTCGCCACCTGTCGTCCTTTCGTCTCCTCCACTTGTCTCCCCTCCGGGGTGCTTGGTCAGCGGAATAATCGTGATAGTAACAGTGATCGTAATTGCCAACTCTCCTTTGGGCCCTGACGTTTACATAGTGCTTTTGCATCCTTTATTCCTCTCGTGCCCAATGGGATACATGTTGGAATCGACCCCACTGACAGTGGTTAATCATTACTTGCCCTGTGCGCACCTAAGCTTTGTATGTGTTCAGAGCAGCCCTGTGGAAATTTGGGTGCTTTGGGCCAGCTAAGTGAAACAGTTCACGTTGCCGTACGTATGTACTTTAAAAGCCCAGATTCATTCATTTAACAGATCATTATGGAGCCCTATGCATACTAAGCATTGTACCAGATCCTGCAGAAAAGAGCAGGCATGGCCCTTGTTCTCATGAGGGTGCAATGGTTTATCCTGGATGACAGACATTAAAGAGATAATTGCATATTACGTAATAGCCATTGTGGAAAATGCTGTATAGAAAAAACGCTGTAGCAAAGAGAGCTATAACGGGTACTCAGCCTCTGCTATGGCACCTTCCACGATCTCTAAGAAAGGAATTTCTTTTTTTGTTCTAAAATTTTGAAACTAGATTCCTTTGAAAGCCAGTGTTTAGAAACAGATCTGATAAATTGCGTTTCTACTGTAGAATAACTTTCTGTCAAAACTCATTGTGTGTACTAAATACAGAGCCCCAATAAGGAGAATTAAGACACAGCTAGCTCCAGGTCACCGTCGTAGCAAATCGCACTCCTAGAATGTGGGTTTTGAGCCACTCAGGCAGTATCCACGTGCCTGAGCCTTGATTTTCTTTCCAGTATGGTCTTTCCCCATCTTTATTTCCTTTTGTGCTGCCTTGTGACACACAATCATAAGGCAAAATCACTGTCCATCCCTGTGGCTTGAATGATTGGCCAACAGGATTTCACAATCTGAATCCTAATTACTGCTACATTCTTCAGTGCCTCTTGTGCATGAGTAGCACAAGAAATCAGACCTGGCCCTTCTCTGTGGGTGGAGTTATCAGGGATAGGTGAATTGCCTTAATTGTGTTATACCCACCTTGCAGTGGGCCTCCGCTTTCTAAATCACATGGCATGAGAAATATAAAGCATTAGATCTTGAGTCAAAAAGACTTGAATATTCAACTCTTTCACTTAATAACTGGAGGACCTTGTGGAAAAGTTAACCTCTTTGAGTCTTATTTTCTTCTCTTATAAAAATGAAGGTACTTACAATGTCTGATTTAATGGATTAGTATTAGATGAGAATGCTTACGTAAAATACTACACAGGGCCTGGTATCTAATAAGCACTCAATAAACGATTGCAGTTTTCAATGATTTTGAACCAGTAATGGTGATAAAGATGATTATTGATTTCAAGACCAAAGAGAGTATGGAGTATCTTTTCAAAATACAATAAGAGTAGATCTTTTATTGGGTATAGTTTTCCAGTGCTTTTCCTGCTTATCTTTTCCACTTTCAACCTTTGCTGTCTTTTCTTTCAGCTTTCAAGAGTGATCAAGCCAGATTTTGGAAATAAGGGAAGATTTTATATATTCTAATAGTTTTGCCAATACTTTAATAGTTGGAACATGGGAAAGTTGGGTTCAATAATCAGGTTATACTGGGTTTCACAAATGAAAAGTTCTAAGGCAGCAAGCAGAGCATAGTACTATTATCAAAAACAATCCTATAGTTAGATGTTTCTAGAGCATTCTTGCACTCTCCCCATTTTAAGTGATTTTTATACTTGATGTTGTATAAAAAAACAAAATTAATTTTATTCTTGATCATTTGATGGATTGAGACCTTGCTGTGTTTATCACTTACAAAAACTGGAAAATTAGAACCACAGTGGCTGCTGCTTATTCAGCTTACAGTTATGCATTAGTGCTTATTGATAAGGGTTTTTGAATCAATGACCATCAAAACCTTACTTTAAGCAAAAAGATTAGATTTTGCTAGAAAACTGAAAGAATATTTTAATCTTTAGTCATGACATCTTCCTGCAAGTCAGATGAGTACTCTTCACATCTGAAACTCTTTTCACAAAATTAAAGTAGCTGGAAGTTGATGTAGTATCTGATCCAGCTACTTTATTTACAGATGGAAAACCTGAAGCCCAGCGAGGTTGTGACTTGCTTATGACTGCAAAGCCAGTTTTTGGCCCAGAGAAGGGGGAAGTGAGGAGGATATCTAGTGGGTATAGTGTACTACTCCAACATGTGCTGCTAAAACCACATTGTGAAGGAATTAAAAAAAACAACAACAGCAAAAAGCAAATAGAACCCATATTAAAAGTTTGCCTTCGTTCCTAAAGAAAACTCATGCTATGTGGAAACTACATGGAAACCATTTCACTTTGTATTTGTTAAATGGTTGAAACGATATTTCAAATTTGTTCCTAACTGCACTGAACAGCTTTTCACATACCTATTATCAACAGTGTTCTAGCTAAGATTCAGTTTTTATCTACACACTTGTTTCAAAAGATATTTGGCAAATCATCTGAACAAGACACTTTGCCTAGAAAAATTGTGTCCTAAAGATGGTTGCAAAGGTAATAGGCAAAGGATGTAGTGCAATTTATATGTTAATAACTTACTAGAAGGAAGAAAATATATAATAAAATTGAGTGTAGTAAAAGCTCTATTAGCCCAGGATTGGTGAAGATATGGCAGAATTTAAATAATTGTTATGACAAACTTAAAATGGCAGAGATAGAGTTAAGTCCTTAAAGTAGAAAGTGTTTGGTATCTCCCCAAAGTTGTCCCTAACCTTTGAATGTTAACAGCAAGTGAGCCAATGTGAATCTGAGGTGCATATTTGTTTACTTTTCAGTTTGTTTATTTTATCTAATGAGACGGTAAACATCTGGAGTCATTTGCTGGGTTTCTTTCTCTTCTTCACCCTGGGAATATATGACATGACATCTGTATTACCTTCAGCAAGTGCATCCAGAGAAGATTTTGTAATTTGTTCTATTTGTCTTTTCTGCTTCCAGGTGAGTCATTTCACAAACACCATTACTGGGAAAGAGAACTTTTGTCAGACAGGCAGGGACTGGTGACTTCATTTCAGACCCACTGCTCCAAAGAGCCCCCCCCCCAAGTGACATGTACTATGTATTAATTTATTTGCTTCCATAATATAAACACCTAAAGAAGATCTATTAACATGTATTTGGATGTTATTATTAGAATATATTTGAAATCTAAGTTTTAAATATTTAAAAAAATTAATTCCTCTTTATCTTTTTAGACATCTCTGTTTTACTATTAACATTGGCCAATAATGTCTGTACTCTGTACTTTGGCCAAGTAAATCACTAGTGCCTACTTAAAACCTGTTTTGCAAGATTTCTTATCTTGTCCCTAATTACAATATATCTGTGATTTTTACATTCATTATTTCCATATGACCTTTATTTTACATCTGGTTTTACTGGCATTGATCTTTAGCTATGTTGTTTTAATTTATATGTTAAATTTCCTTTCATCCTTTGATAGGTTCATGGTTTCAAATACTTTGTTTCTATTTCTTCCTACCTTTGTTTAGTTCCACTGGCATTTGTATTTTTTTTTTCAGGGGCCTGTAAAAACACTCTTAAAATTTACATGTATAGTCTTTCAAATAGATTATTTTAAAGAAGAAAATAAATGTGGGCCACAGTCCTATTGACTTCTTTAATTTTTTTTTTAAATACAAGGCACATAGACAAAAATAACGATGAAAAGTTATCATCCCCTTCCTCTTCACATACACAAACCCTTACTCCCTGCAGCTAGCCTGCTTCTGCTCAGTGTTAGAGGTGAACTGTGAATCAGCCACACAGAGAATGTTTTCATCACATCATGAAATTTCAACCCTCCATCATTTTACTCAAATTAAAACTTTGGGCCTAAAAGATCAAGACATTTTCTGTTTTTTTAAAAATTCCAGTTACTGGAATAAAATTTAAATTTATTTGAATATACAGTATTTTTTTAATTAGAAAAAAATTTAATGCTTTTTAAATTATATTTCTGAGATTTACTTTTTGTGTTGATTAGAACCAAAACATCTCTTAGAATCTGTCTCCAGTTTTATAAGGAAAATGAGTCTATTTCTTCATAGTTACATTTTTAGATATATGTTAATACAGACTAAGATACTCTTCCTTTTGTGTGTTGTGTATATCTGTGTGGCACTGGGGACTGAACCCAGGGATATACTACCACTGAGCTCACTTTTTATTTGGAGACAGGGTTTTGACAAGTTGCCAGATAAGACATGGTTTCATGATCCTCCTATCTCATAAGATGTTCTTAATAATCATTAATACTAAGTAAAAACTGGTTTGTATTCTACTGTCAGTTGTGTGAATATCATCCATCTAGGTGGAGAATCTGTTGTCTTTTCCTCTACCCTTAGGCCTGTCCTTTGCCTTTTGCCACCTGCCACAGATGATGTTAGTTCAGAGAATACATATTAATTTCCATTTTGGTCTAACAATGTATAGTTAAATTAAAAAGAGTAACTAATTATTATAACTTCACATAAGAAAACAGGCCCAAAGTGTTAAACTATTCAGGTGGATATTAAGATCCTAGTCTCTTAACTATTATAGTTCTTTCTGTTATATGCTGTACAGCCTGCTCTGGTCAAATGAACACATTTTCCCTACTTAAAAAGACCACTTTTCTTTTTATTCTTATGAAGTTATATCTTAGTCACTCAAGTTTTCCAGATTCTTGGAGAAGCAAGTAGCCTGGTAAACCATAAGTGTGTTCATTAATATTGATTTGCATTCAACTAGTAAGAGACCCATTCTGTATGCTAGTACTTTCTTCCCAACCAGATTAATAGAGTGCATTCTGAGTGGTAGGATATAAGTCAGGGGCTTTGGATCTTTTCACAGGTTATTTATCTTGAAGAATAGAATCCTGAGAATGTCTTTCCCTAATGTCAGTTCATGTTAATAATTAAGTTCAATAGTTATTGATTACCCCTTACATATTTCCAGGCCCTAGAGTAAACTGCAGTTATACACAGCTAAGGAGAACCAACATGCTATGAAAATCAAGTCATCCATGTAGAAGAACAGAAGAAAGAGTGAGGCAGGACACTGGCAGAAAAAACAATTGTGTAAAGGCCCAGAAAACATATAGCATTTAGGGGCTACAGATTTAGTTCAGCAGCATAAGTGCCTGCTTGGCAAGTGTGAGGTTGTGAGTTCAATCCCTGGTACCCCCTGTGCCCCAAAAATAGCATTTTCTGGACCTGAAGGTGTTAGCCTTTATGGTTGAATCCTGGGAGAATGTAGAAAGATAAGGCTGGAAAGATAGGCTGTGGCTAAGTCAGGTGATTAGATGTAGGATGTAATGCTGTAATTATCTGCCCCCTTAAGTGGAGAGACATATTCCATAGAAAGAAACTTTCCATTATATCTGAAATATACTCAATTTGCAAAACTTTTCATCTCTTAAGGAACTTTAGGAATAACACACATTTTTCTAAATATGGCACACTCTATGTTAACTTTTTTTAAAATATAGAATTGTCAGTTAACATTACTTTTGAAATCATAGTTTATCTCTTTCCTCTTTTACTTCACACAATGAAATGAGCTTTATTATTATTTCTTATTATTACTATACTATATACTCAAATCAACATCCAAGCCAACAAAACGTTTCTGGAAGAAAGTAAAAGTCATTTCCTATTTCATGACTGGATCTTGTTTCATCCAACACTGTGACAATGAGATCTTTCCCTGTCAGAATGTACACCACATACGCTCCAGATTTATGGCACTTCACCATAAGGGTAATGCAGAAAAACAATCAAGCTACTTAGAATTATGTCTAATGGGGCCCATAAATTCCAATTTCTAGCTTATTAGCCAAAAAGCCATTGACCAATAAGATTTAAGATGGATGAAGAAATAAGTATGACTACTTTGCCACTGAACACTAATGTTGAGTCTGTGGGAACCGGTTAGGCTTGTTTAATGAACAGAATGTAAAATGGCTAGATTTCCACTTGCTTAAAAAAATATTAATCAGTTGGGCTACTTCATATTGTGTACTGCCCCATTTCTCCTCCTCCACTGCCACTGGCTCTTGTCCTTGCTCCACAGTGCTGTTTCTGTTATCTTCTACCTCAGCCTGTCTAGTTCACATCTTTGAAAGGATGTCTTCAGATTTCAGTACTATCTATACCTGACCATTTAAACTGAAGTTCAAACTTTGTCATGTGTAGGAAGTGTATGAAGAAAGACACATGACATTCTTCAATGGTTCTGTACTTTTTATTGTGATAATTTTCTTTGTGGACACTGCCCAATCCCCAGTAAACCTGTGAACATCAGTTTTGTGTCCCTCATGAATGCCAGCTGAACTTTAAGATCCAGCTCAGGCAGCAGCCCCTCTGTGATGCTCTTTTTCTCCAACACTGCCACCCCTAGACATCCACATGCATTCACACAGCATGCACCCTCCCTCCTCTATTTTCTAATTATGCTATGTTCTCACTTCTGTAGGACTTCTTACAGCACTTCTTGTCTACTTGTTTCTCAAAAATCTCTTCGAGAATAAAGGTTTCATCTTTGTATCCCCCAGTGAATGACACATAGCAGGTGCTTGATGGCTGGAGGGAATCTGCCAGAGAAGCCTTTTCAGTGGTCGCAGCAACTAATTGGATCATGTTAGCTTGCTGTTCAGTATTGCAACCATATAAAACCAGTCACAATTATTTTTTCATAAAGGAAAGTAAAGCCATGTTTATCTTAGAACTTAAAACTCTACAGTGTATCTCATATGGACACAGAAAGTCTTAGGTTAAAAAAAAGCAGATGGCAGAACAGAATGTATATAGTATGAGGCCATTTGATTAATTTTAAAAGCTATATGTTTGCTGCCTTTTGTATTACGGTGTTGACATACACAGTGAACATACCTGGAAGAATATGACAGTTCTTAGCACTGGCTGCCTCAGCAATAGATTGAAAGGGAGGGACATCACTCATGGATGAATTGCTTTGATTTCTTTTTGTTTCACCTTATTAAGATTTGTTTTTATTTTTCCATAGGTCTGTATGCTTTGCTCTGTGGGTTATCATCTTTTTTCTTGCCATCGGTCAGAAAAAACCTGTCGAAGATGGATGGCATTAGATTATGCAGGAATTTCTATTGGAATACTAGGCTGCTATGTCTCAGGAGTATTTTATGCCTTTTATTGTAATAATGTAAGTAGCTTAAACATTTCACCTCATTCATTCACATTCCCTCTCTGTCTGTTACATTCTGCCTTTCATATAAGTCTTGGATTTTTTTTTTTTTGCAGTGTTTCCTTTGAATTTCTGAATAAGTACATAATTATCTAACAGAAGAAACAAGAGTCATATATGTACTTAAACTTATTTTTTTCAAATGGCTTTGTGATCTGTAACATCTATTATTAGTTCTATTCTTATTTTACTAATTTTTCATTGAAAAGTATAGTTTTTTTTGTTTTCTTTTTTGTTTGTTTGTTGTTGTTGTTGTTGTTGTTTTTGAGGCAAAGTCTCACTATATAATTCAGACTGGCCTGGACTCACTATGTAGCCCAAGGTGATTCTCCTGCCTCAGCCTCCTGAGTGCTGGGATAACAGGTGTGTACCACCCCACCTAGCTGTGAAAGGTATGATTATTTCTGAAATTCAATGTAGACACTGAATTATTAGTGTTTCTACTAAATTCTTGTGTCTATGTGGTCCTCAGATGTGCATATTATATATCTTCATTTTTGTGTTTATAGAATTGAAGTTAAAGTTAGCATTTGATAAACTTGTAAACTTGCCTACTGCTTTGCACTTTCCTTCTCAACCTTGACTTCTCTCTCAGTTAAAAAAAAATGTGTGTGCATGTATTGACTCGTGATTCTTCTTTGAAAAATATGTTCTCCTTTCCTTAGTCTTATATTTGGTATGAGGCCTAGAGAGAGACCAGACAGGTAGAGAGTGTCATCAAAAAGGGTATCTGTTCTCAGTTCTTAATTAGCTCCATTTCCCCCCCGCAAGGTATTACCTTATGCAAAGCAGCATTTGTGACACTTTGATTAGATAACATGACATATGACCTAAAAATGTTGGCCAACCAAACCTTGTAGAATAAAATCCTTAACCCTTCATCTCATGTTCTGGCCATAAGACAAACTAAATCATCCCTTGGACTTGAGCGTACTCAAGCTCTCCTGTTTGGAAAGACCATACTATTTTTTTCCTCCTGCTTTCCTACCATATTCTTTTATTTTTTTTCTTTTGTCCTTTTAATTACTGCTTTTTTAAAGCCAAGAATATATTTCTCCCTCAAAAGCAATATCCCTACCTTCCTTTTCACAAGGAATGGAGACTGTCCTGACCAAACCTCCCTCCACTTGTATGGCACATAGTCATTAAGCCATGGCTTCTTGGAAAGATTAACTACAGCATAGTATTCTTAGGACTATTTGAGATTCTTCCATAGAACTCTTGTCTCTACATAGTGACGCAGAAAACTTTTAACATATCTGTTATACAAAACTAGCAGAGGTAAAAGTTAGAAGTTAGATCTGACTCTATGAGCATTATTAATTACATCCATTTAAGCATGGGTCATTTGCTTTTTAGGCCTAATTACTTTGGTACAGAACAGAAGAATAATAATTAAATATATATGTGATTAACTTTTTGTAAATTGATTTGATTTTAGTAAACTCTTCCTATCTGTCAAGCTTTTATAACTTACTCATTTTGCATGAAATTGAAAAAGTATAGGCAAGCTGCTGATAACCCTGAGCTTGTAAGGCAGTCAGGTAGTATTTGAATTGTTTGCTTATCCTAGTCTATAATTCTCTGCAACTATTTTCTATTTACCTCTTTTTAAACATCAAAGTAGGACACTTATCAGAAAAACTAAAAAAAAAGAAACTACTGGAGCTAAAATATAGTCCATAATCTTAAAAGGAAAAATTATTTCTTTCTGACTTCTGATCATTTCCATATATTCAGTTGCTTCATTGTCCTCTTCACCTTGCAAAATGGGACTAAAAGCTGTGTACCCTTGATCAAGGAGTGAGTATATTTGGGTACACACTAAACCAACCATCCAGCATACAGGTCCAGGAGGTGAATAGTTCCACAGAAGTCCTTGGAGCACAGTAGATGAACACTTGCCCTCTGTGATCCTTTAAGCTTCCAGGCCAGTTGCTCACTTAGGTATCTGAATGTCTTGTAAACCCGAGTTAATGTTTTAAAGTGAATATTCCATCATGCTACTCCGCCTCTTCCCCCATCACATACATCTCCTTCCCAAAAAATTCTGGTCATTTTTTTTTTCATTTGCTTCATTAATAGAAACTGTTTACATGGCCTTTGAGGCTAAAAAGTCAAACTTTTCTCTCCAGCCCTTGCTCACAACCAGTCAGCCATGGAAATGACCTTCTGCATCTACTGCTCACGTTTGTATTCTTCAACAGAATCCAAGCCCTCATTTTCTCTTTGAATCAGCTATTCTGTTGTTTCTTAGAACCTCTTCTCTATACTGATGACAGTTTTCTTTCTAATGAATCAATTTAAAAAGTGGCTGCATCACCCCATTGTTAAAGATCTCTCTCATTCTGCAAAGCTGACATCTTTAGTGTCACCTCACCTGCCATTCACCCTCCCTTCTCCACACTTCCCTGTGGCATTTGCTCATCCTTTTCCTCAAAATCTCCTTCCCACATGATCTCACAGTTTCCTTAAGACCTAGCTGAGATGTCATCTCTACTGTGGAGAATTTTTAGTTCCTCCAAGGAGAGTTGATTGTTCTCCTTTTCAATGGTTCCGCAACATTGTTTGTAACTCAGTTACAGCACTTATCATGATGTTGTGATCACATGCTTGAGTCTGCCTCTCCATAATCTATGCACTATGGAGTCTATGTGTTCACTCTCGGGGTGATTCCACTTTGTGTCTACAGAACTTAAATTGTGCCTGTCATACCAGAAGTACTCAGAAGATGCTTTTGTGGAAATAAATGTGGTCTTCTACCAGCTCACTTTGGAATTTGTTTTTTCATCCTAAGAAACTTTAAGTTGTATAAAATTATGTATTTTTAAGAAAGGTAAATAATCCTGCTTGGAAATAAAATGCCAAGTAGTTTTGAATGTGCAGTGTGAAGGTCAGAATTACTCTGCTTTCCCTTGTAGCTAATAGCAGAATTAAAATTTGATTTCCTTTCCTTTCCTCTTAGTATTGGCGGCAGGTGTACTTGATCACAGTGCTTGCTATGATCCTCGCAGTGTTCTTCGCACAGATTCACCCCAGTTACCTCACACAGCAGTGGCAGAGGCTCCGCTCCATCATCTTTTGTTCTGTGTCAGGCTATGGAGTGATCCCTACTCTTCACTGGGTTTGGCTCAATGGAGGAGTGGGTGCTCCTATCGTACAGGTAGGGGGAGCATATTTATTTCAGAAAAGCGCTGTAACCAGGCCAACTGGCTGGGCTTGTGTCCCTTAAGGACATTCTGTTTCACTGTATATTAACACTATGATTTTCATAGCTATATAATACTCAGAAGAAACTACAGTGTCTTTCTGAATGTCTTTCTGTGAGATAACACATTATTTGCTAATAATGTAGTATGTAAAGAACTTAAGTCTTTATCTGTGAAGGAGCATTTCAAAGTTTCTAGCTTTGTCTGCTGGGTTAGTGAGAATACCAATGCTAACCAAAATACAGAACTAGAAATAGGGGGTTGAAAAGGATTTTTTATTTTACATATTGAGTTTGAACTATATTCTGTATAGGATGTGAAAGTAGACATGAGTCTGGAATTCAGGCAGCAATTTGAGACTTGTAATAAAGATTTGAAAGTAATATCGTCATGGAAGCTGGGGCCAGAGAAGCGTATTCAGCCCACTAAGAGCAATAACTAAGGAACATGGAAAGAGCTGTTAAAGTCAAGTGTTATGTATGGGACAACAGTTGATATGCATTAGGAAGAACTTCAGCGAACCCAGTATTCTTGAGAAGAGGATTAGAAATACATTTTTAGAGATTCTTACAAAAATGTGTTAGAGAGTAAATTGGAAAATTTTTAACATAAGTAAATTTGCTAAGAAAGCTGGCGGAAATCAGCTGCATTTCTTTCAAAGAACAGAAATCACCTAAAATTGTTACTTTTTGCCCTGGGACCTTTGTCTGAAATGCAGAATTTTAAAGGCAGGCTTACATTCTCCTGTACGAAGTTGGCAACAGCCTGGTGAAAAGCACTTGTGTGCTGCTGAGAACAAAGGCCATTTGGTGGCAGAGGGCTGCCTGCTACAATCCAGCTCATTTGAGTTACAGAGGTGATATTTTCTTCATAAAATTAGGAAATTGAGAGAAAGCGAGATGGTGGTAATGAAGGAGATAAGTGATTCTGCTATCTGGGAAAGCATCCCTTTTTGGCAATTTTGATTCCCTAAATGTAAGAAAATAGAATTGGACCATGAAGCCCTAAATTTAATTCTCACCAGAAATGAGTAACTGGTTGTGGATACAGAGATGATTAAAATTTTGGGTGTGGTGAACACATCCCTTTTAAACTTTTAGTGACAAAAAGACAAGATCTGTTAAGTCAAGGGACTGGGGATTTAGCTCAGCAGCCTAAGTACCTACTTGGCAGGAGCAAGGTCAAAACATTCATGAATTTGATCCCTGCTACCAAAAAAAACACTGTTAAGTCACTGGATTTTAGAGCAATTTACAAAAAAAAAAAAAAAAAAAGGATATTTCCATGTTCAAAAATCCTAACATAGAAATATGGCATAGACAATGGTTATTGAAAATAGAATTCTGATATGAGCATTGATCATTTCAGTGAGGAAAGAGGAAAACTTCAGAGAAATTTTCTAATGTATAATTTTCAAAACATAGAAGGAGAGACTTATCAAAGATAAAGTTATGTTCTAGACCAGTGATGGCAAACCTTTTAGAGATGAGCACCCAGACTACAACTCCAAACCTACTTGTTTGTCACCAAATACCAGCCAACAGTGCAGTTAAAACTGAATACTGACTGGCAAGGGAAAAGTCAAGAGTTTGATCCCTGGTACCAAAAACAAACCAAAAAAACCCCACCACTGACTACTGAGGTTTTAGTTTAGAAAAGATAAGTACATGTGCCATAGTATCACTACTAGAATGTTTTATCACTTATAGAATGTTGAGAAATCTAAAGTTGATTAACCTAAAGACTATAGAATTTAAAAAGAGTTATTAAAATTCTCATGTATTTGAAAAGAGAAATGATTTCTTTTTATTCTTTTAATGAATTCTTGGTAAATTAGGTTTATAACCAGAATTAAAAACTGTATATTTAAGTTAAAACTGGCTGATTTTCTCAGGAGCCAGTAAAACTTTTCCAGCAGAACATCGAACAGTGAGATGGAGAGCTGCATATAGTAGTGCTCAAGAAGATCATTTATCAGTGGTACTGGAAAAAGTTTCTATCTTAGGCAGAAATGTTTAGGTCTTTCCCGGCCATAAGTCCTTGACGTTTAATCTCTTTGCTTGTATTGCTGATAACTGTCCCCATATGCATTCTACCCTAGGAGTTGGACACTTCCAGGATCCTCAGTAGTGCTAAAACTCTAGCTCCTTTAGTAACCTAATGATAAGGGCACCTGCTGTGCTCCATTCTTAAGAAATGAGAACAAAGCTTGGGTTACTAAAGTGTATTCAAAAAATAGTTAAAATTTAACAATTTTTTAACTCGACCATTATACTTATAGGAAGATGAGAATTCAGTAACAGTAGGAAAATCAAAAAAAAATGTATATATATATAAATATATAAAATACATTTTGCTTTTTAGGACTTTGCATCCCGTGTAATTGTGATGTATGTGATTGCTCTTCTTGCTTTCCTATTCTACATTTCTAAAGTTCCAGAACGGTACTTTCCAGGTGAGTAACTCTTACACTGGTTTTGTAATTTTATTCCAAAATGTATGCTTGAAATAAATGCTTTAGAGAATCAATTTAGATTTGTTTTTTTTAATATATTTGATTATAAAATCTATTCCCAAATATTATCTAAAACTTAATCTTTTAAAGGGCTTTCACAAACTTTTCCTGTCATCCTATCAATGAGTTGAGTTCAGTGGGATAGAAGGGGTATCATAAAGCAGTAGTTTCCCTCCCCCTCCCCCCTTATGGCTTGTGTTTAGGTATCCTCCCAAAGCCTTATGGAGAATTTAGTACCAGAAAAATGGGATCATTGGTGTGACTGTACTTGACCGTGTGGTGTAGGAGCCTTTGAAACTGGCTTGTTGGAAGGGAAGAACTAGGAAAGGTTTGGAGATGCCAGCTAAAAAAGTAGAGCTGGAACACCTCAGGCTGTGCTTAATGAGAGATTCTGGTCAGAGCTTAGAAGATAAGAGTGCTGATAGAAATGCTGCTGGTAAAGACCAGATTCAAGAGATTTCTTCCAGGAAGATAAAATGCATTGGCTGTTGGATTCCAGATGATGTTTGTTATGCCTTGGAAGAAAGTTTGTCTGCATTTTACTCATGTCCAAATAATGCCTGAAACTAAGATTAAGGATGGTCTACTACTTAAACTGGCAGGAGAAATTTCAAGACAGTTTAATGTTGAAGTGATAGCATGGCTCCTGTTGGGGACTTTTAGCCAGGTTTATGCTGAGAATCAAGAATAAAGTATTAATTACCTGGTCTTCTTGGAATTTAACATACAACTACAAAGAGAAATTAAATTGTTCTCTAAAGTTGTACGTCAACTAATCAACCTTAGTTAAGTTCAAAAATCTTAAAATAGAAATAAGGCATAAGAACACATTAGTTCTTGAAGATGGAATCTGATATGAGTGCAGAATAATTTAAAATGTGAATTTGACCAAAAGAAGGCTCCAGTAAAACTGTGGACTGAAAAGATAGAATAGAGGAGATCTTGATTGCTAAGAAGGAACAGGAGAATATAAAAGATGTACTCAGGGCATCACATGAAGCAGCAGGACTTCACCTTTTGCAGCCTCAAAATTGCAAAAGTGAAAGACTTTGCATTGAGAAAACAGCCTCAGAGAACCATGTTCCAGAATGGCAGTAGCCTAGGAAAGTTGTTCCTCTGGATTGGGTTCAGAGTGCTCAGTGATCCCAGCATTCAATCTCTAAAACCCAAAGAGAAGGAACCATGAGAAGGAACTACTCCAGCTGGCAGCAGACCTTGGCATCAGCCATGTGGTGCTGGTTTTAGGTGCATGCAGAATGCAAGAGTTGTGGGGTCAGGAAGGCTTCTACCCAGACTTCAGAAGAAGGCCTGGGAGGCCAGGCAGTGTACCTTAGAGAGGGCAGTGTGTGAAGCTGTAGGTGCAGTGGAGACCCCAGAAGATTGGAGTAGGCAAGAAGTGGATTGTCCAAGGAATCCTGCGAAGAGTAAGCAAAGCCAGCCAAAGAAGCCATGAGAGTATCACTACCAGATATGACATAGGTATAGAGTCACCCAAGATATTTAGAGTTCACAACTTGCCACAGATTTCCAGGTGATGGTGGATATGAAACTATGGGATTTGATGTTTGCCCTGTTGGGGCAAACATTCCTTAATATCCCCACCGTTTGTAATTTTTGGAATGGAAATGTCTATCTTACGCCATTGAATGTTGGAAGTGTTTAACTTCCTTTTCATTTGTACAGGGGCTCACAGCTCAGAGTTTGTCTTAAACCTCAGAGGAGACTTTGGACTTGGACTTTTCAGCAGTGCTGCAACTCTTAGGACTTTGGCAACTCCTGGAGATGGATTAAATGCCTCTTATATAAAAGGATATGCATGAGTGGTTAGGGAGTCAGGGACAGAATGTTATGGCATGTGTCTAGATGTGCCTGCAAAGCCTCATACAAGCATAGATACAGCTTTTTTTAGTTGACTGGATCAAGAGTGTGTGATGCTGGAATTGATTCATGGTACAAAGCTAAGATCAAGGTCACTGCACTCATATCAGAATTTCATCTTCAAGAACCACTGTCGTCTTATGCCATATTTCAAGATTTTTTAATTTATCTAAGGTTGATTAGTTGACATACAACTTCAGAGAAGAATTTAATTTCTCTTTGTAGTTGTATGTTAAATTCCAAGGAGATCAGATAATTAACATGTTGTTCCTGATTCTGCTGTCCACCCTACATAGTCTGGATAAGATATAAGAACAGAAAAAGTCATGGTCATCTCTTATTGCTCTGCTACCTCTGTCCAGCATGAACTGTTTCTCCTCTGTAATGTCTGTTAAGTCACCCTAGCTTGGAACCAGCAGATTATGAACTGAAACCTTTACAGAATGTCAGCTAAATAAACCTTTTCTCCCTTAACTTGGGCATTAGATATTTTGTGTCAGCAGAGAAAAAAGTAACTATTCATCTCTCTTATCTGCAATTTCACTTTTGCTTCCTGGCACTAGAGCCAAGAAAAAAAATTGTTGAGTCTTCACTTTCCCAAGATATTCTTAAATTAGTTACTCAAGCGGATAGATTTCTCTGTCCTTCAATACAAAGAAAAATAAATTCTGATGGAAAATAATAAAGAGGACATGTTAGGTCCAGAGTTAGTTAGAAATTTCAGTCCTTGCATGGTCAGCTGGTTTCAGGCAGAAGTCGTGTGGGTAGGCCTGGGCAGAAGAAAGCTGCTCACCTCTTAGCAGAGAGCAGAGAATGTGAAGGGAGGAGCTGAGGGAGGCCACATATCTTCAAGGCCACACTCCCATTCCTCCACCTCCCACCTGCTGACAGCAAGTCAGCTATAAGCCCCATGACCCAGTCACCTGTCAGAAGCCCCACCTATAGATGCATTAAACTTTATGGGGACATCTAGGGATAAATCATAACATTCCTCATCTGAAACATGGAGATGATACTTTCTTTCCTACAGGCATAGTATGGATGGAAAAATGCACATAAAACAGTACAGTTGCAAGTCGGTAGTGAACATTCAATGCTAGCAATTATTATTGTATTAATGTCCTTCAGTTTGGTGTAAAATATAGCATAGAAAGGGGCAAAATGATGCAGATCCAGGAAAGCTTTAGTTTTGAATCAAAAATAGCATTGAATATATAAAAAGTGATTTTTTTTCAATTTGCAGAACTAAAATACAAACTGCAAACTTGTCCTTCCTGTTTCCTGGGTTATGAGTCACTTGTGCAGGGAATTAGATATAGGATTGTGCCACTCCTTGCATGTGTCCTCATGTGTTCCTCTGTGTTTAGATTTTCACCACTGACCCTGAGAGTGTAAACTCTAGAATTCAGGAACATAACTAGGGCACTCATTTTCAAAGCAAGATCATAGTTTTCCTCAGAAAGCAATTCTGGGAAAATAATTTTTTTGTATCACATTATTAGCAATTCTTTTAAAAATTCTGACCAGTCAATTTGAAAATTGAACCTGAAAACATGTCATTACGGCTATAGTGTTTTTAGGCTTTAACATATTCAAATGAAAGGCTAAGAATTGTTTACTGGATGCCTATAAAAATTGAAATGTTAAGTAACTCAGCTTTCCTCCAAGATGGGCTTGACATGTAGCATGTTCCATGTAGTTGTGGGGCTTAGTGCAGGTACCTGAGAACTGTTAAGATGTGAAGACCATAAAAACAGATGCCTTTCCAGTTCAAAGTGATAGTTCTACATGTTCAGGGGTAAGCACCTTCTCCATGTAGGAGAGGTGTGGGTAATGCAGACAGTGGGTACTGGGAAATTTAAAAAATTAAACCTAAGAACATAAATTCAACTTATGTAAAATTTTTTAAAATACATACACACCACAGTGCTGTTTGATGGGCCCAAGGATCTCCAAGGTGTACATGGATAAAACTGGGTATCTCCTGCTTGTATTACAAGACAATCCATTTTATTTGTAATTCTCTTACTTTGTTGCTAAAAGTGGGACTATAGATTTCACTAGGAGTCAAAGGAGGCCATGCCCTCTGCCTCCAAAAAAAGGTTAAGAACCAAGAAAGATTTAACTTACTTTAAAATCTATGTTCTGTACTAAGTATTAGTATTTTATTATTTTCTGAGAAAAATCAAGCTGCTTCCAACATGTTAATTATCTGATCTTGGAATTTAACATATAACTACAAAGAGAAATTAAATTGTTCTCTGAAGTTGTACATCACCTAATCAACCTTATCAAGTAGCCCATTGCTAATTACAGAATTTTGCAGTGTATTCTATTAGTCAGAAAGCATAAAATTCAGATGTGTGCTTTTTCTCCTTGTACATCAGCATAAAATAAAATGTACTCCTGACAGATTCATATCTAAACACTATGCATCAACTCATAGATTCAGACTAAATTGCTCCATGATTTGTAACATTAGTTTCTTTTGTGTCTGTCATATAATAATTTTTTTCTCATTCCACCTGATATGAGACATGGGAGGCAAAAGGTGAAATGCCTGAAATTTAGGAAGTAGATTTTAAACACATACTGGTAATACCATTCCTAAAATCCACCTTTGTACTCAATGAATCAAACATCTTTTTTAAACATCTGGGTCTGAATTTCCTGTGACTCTTAGGAACTAAAACTCCCACAGTTTTTTTGTTTTTTTGTTTGTTTGCTGCTAAACCATATTCCCAAGGCCAAAAGTAGAAGTGTTTTAATAGAAAAATAATGTAATCAGTATTAATTTCTTGGGGTCAGGTATTTAGCTCAGTGGCACAAGTGCCTACCTGGTGAGCACGAGCTCATGAGTTCGATCCCTGGTACAAAAATAATAATAATAATAATAATAATAATAATAATAATAATAATAATAATAATTTCTTTCTGTTCTCCCTTACAGGACAACTAAACTACCTCGGATCAAGCCACCAAATATGGCATATCCTGGCAGTAGTGATGTTATATTGGTGGCATCAGTCAACAGTGTACGTCATGCAGTACAGACACAGCAAGCCTTGTCCTGACTATGTTTCACATTTGTGAATCAGGTATGGCCACCTGATGAACTCAGTTGTTAAGCAATATATAATGGGGAGTTATATATCCCAGTGTTTCTAAGGTTCCCATTAGTTTTTGCCTTTCCTTTGTTTAATGTATCATGAGTAATGCTTTATAAAAGTGGAAAAATATACTTGGGAGATTTGTAGTAATAACTCCTTTACAGACCCTGAAAACTACTAATTTGCTCCTTGTACCATAAGTGAACATTAGTTGGCAATCATAAGAACATCTGAATAGCAACAATGAATGTGAGACTAGCGTAAAAATAGTATTCATTTTATTTCACACCAGCGTAATTCTCTTAGGAAGGGCTCATCCAAATGGAGTTTAATAGAAGGTATTTTCATTAAATCATCAAATTGAAGTGCCTAATCAAGGTGAACATTGTTACAGCCTATGCTTAATACAAGCTTAGTGATTTTAAATGATCACAGCCTTCACACATTGTGTGAGAAATTGGCACTTAATATATTTTTTCCTTTAGCCATAGGTTCTGCTCTTCTGAGAAATACTAGTTTTCCAGAAAACCTTAAACTTGTCCTTTGAGAGAGGTGTTGAGAAAAGGAAAAGAATATTCATTGTTTTCTGATAATGGTTGCATTAAAATAGAAAGACATAGCTAAGTAACAAATTCTGTGGTCTAATAACCAAATCAGCCACCTAAGCCTTTTAAATTCTAAATATTATTTGATTCCATGTAAACTGAATTCTTGAGAGTGGACTGCAGAAGATTCTGATGCAGAAATCCAGAACAGCTTTCACCTTTCTAAATCTGTAGTTCTGTATTTCGTGATGATGGGGATTTCCAGTTATATGGGTGCTACTCTTAAGGCTGTAGGGTCTGGATGGCCCTCTCCTGACCCTAAAATGAACCTTAAGCCTTAGAACAAATTCTTGCAGACACTGCATTTGATGAGATTAATCACCAGTGCTCTAGTTTTATGAATTCATTAGCATTACATTGATAAACTGATACACTATCTATAATTTGGACCCAAAGCATTAAACTTGCCCTTTATTGTTTATACTTAAAAAATACATGTTACTTTCCTGTCATAGAGTAAAATGTCCTTTGGTTTTTCGTATGCATAAATTAAATCCCATAAAGCAGACATTCAGAAACCTTGTTTATTGGAATACACCAAAGTTTCTTAATCAGTTGACAAGCTATTCTGTTTGCTATTACATTTTTCTGAACAGTAGCATTAACTAAGTATCAGAAGAAAGGCTGATTGATGTTGAAGCTATTGCAAAATGCCTTTTGTGTATCCAATATTAAGAAAGCAACTTTAATGTACCTCAGATAATGCATGTGTAAAATGTGTTTCTTTCCACTATAGTGTTTTGGAAATATAAATTGCCCTTACTGGTATTTCATAGATGCTGTTAGAAAATAACCTCCCATTTAATAATAGGTTAAAGGTTCACACTGGCATATCCTTTGTGGTCATGAAATGCTATTTTGAAAATGACTATTGTACACATAAGACCACAAATTTGATTTGTATGTTAAATGTTAGAAGATTTTGGGGCAACAGTAGGACATATTTCCCTAAAACACCCTTTATTGGTTTATATGACATTGCTTTAAGTAGAAGTTTTGTCATTTTGGTCAAAACATTAAATACATAGTTAATATACCAAATTAAAAATAAGGGGGAAGTTCAGGTTCTTTAAATTTGGGACCATTTTTATTTTGAAATCTTCTCAAAATGAAAGAAAAAAAGTCTTGACTTTTACTTTGTCTTTAAAATACCTGGTTTGTTTTGTTTTGTTTTGGTCACAGTGTATACATGCACTACTTGCCACCTGAGTTAATGTATAAAAAGAGCATAGTCTTAAAATTAGTATTTCTTTGAATATAAAAGGAAGGCATATAGGTCTAACTAAATTATTCTAATAGGCAGAGTTATTCTAAATAAACATTTCAATGTTTTATGAAAATGCTAAATACTGTAAGAAAGCTATCTTTAATTATCATCACGATGATGTATTATAAAGTAAGGAATGAATGAATGAATGTGGATTGCCCTCAACTATAAACATTTCTGTATGTCAGTATTTATCTGCCATCTATTGTGTGCACAGCACTACTGGTGAAATTTTTAAGATATTAACATTAAAGAATATTTAAAGTTGCCTACAAATTCCAGCCTTGTAATAATGTATATTTTAAGTTATTTTTATCAATTTATTAAAGTAAGACTAAAAGTATACTTTCCAGCTACAGTACTAAGAAAGACTAATTTTAATTGTACCCACATGTAAACAATAAAAGGTCTTTACAGACTTTACATTTTAAAATTATCTATGGCTGTTTTAAATCATAGAGATTTATAGGGTTATAGTTAATTCTTTAAACAACAATTCTTTCTAGGTATGAAGCCATTTTCAAATAGCAAAGTAGTGCTTGTCTTTTTAGTACACTTCAGTGCTATTCAATAAACTGCATGATAAAATATGTATTATGTAAATAAACTGAGTTTACTAAATATATTAAGTGCTGCTTGTCATTCTTTATAATATGTAACAGCTTTAAAATCATATTTTAGAATCAGGAATGAAGAATCAGGGAATATCAGTCACATCTTACACTATCCCTCCTGGACAGAGTAACTGATTGGAAGATTGTGATTGACTGGCAGAAGGGTGTGCAACTCTCCATTTGGCAGATACCTACTAGAGATGTACTTTGCCCTGTATTAAATGTCAAGGGCAAAGCCTGCACTCCTGGACTCCTGCCAATTGCTGTGCAATCAGTACCCACCCCAAGTCATTCCTACTAGTTTCATCCCTGCCAAAAAGTGGGAAGAATCCACTTAGCTGTGACCTGAGGGGCAGAAGTGCCTTCCATACCCATTATCAGTCACTGTGTTTATACTGAAGAGGTGTAGATGCTCTAAAGTACTGAGGTACATTTCAATTTTGTACCACAATTCTGCATGTTAATGGGATAATGATCCAGAGCGAAAATTACCTTTAAAAAAGATTTTTTTTCTTAAAGGGAGAATTAGGAGGAAAGCCCTCTTGTGAAAGAAGAGTCTCTATATCCTCAGTAGCAAAACTGAACCATTACTAAGGCCTTAAATTGCTATACTGCCTAGTATCATATAATCTCATTTGTGCCAGCTGTCCAAACTTTTTAAAATATGCAACAAATTAAAATTGCAAAGTTCATGCCTTCAAAACAAGACTACTGTCTATATGCTACATACACTGCTTGAGTTGGGCTTTCTTAAAAAGGAATTATTGAAAACAAATTTAACATAATTCCTCCTAAAATATTTATCTGAATTTGAACAATGATGCATTGCAAATTGCTCTTTTATGTAACTTTTCTAATCATTTCAGTTTTCTGCTTTGGTTATCCATTAAAAAGATACAAAACCCGTATTTTTCACATAATTTTAGATAAATGTTACTACTGCAAAAAAGAAAAAAGTCATTCATAGCAGATAAGGTGAATCTTTGTTTTGGCTGAGCAACTGTCACAAGCCACCAATCAAGGCTCCAGTTTGTGGAAAAATACATTACAAAATGGTAAGGCAGCTTAGACACCACACTTCATCCATCAATCCAGTAAACAGATTTTTCTCTCTAAGATGTCAAAGCCTCTTTTCTGACACAGTCAAGGACTTATTTAACCAAAAAGTTTTAACAGCTGTGTGTGTTAAGTCTTTTGGGAGTTTTAAAATTAAAGTACAAATAATCCAAAAACTATGCCAAATGAGTTATTTAAAAGGCATTTCAAGATCTTTCTGCCTTGCTCTCATCACTGTATCAGTAACAGTTGTGACTAACATAATTGTGCTACTATTCTGACTGCAAAAATTTCAGATCAAAATGGGTTTTCTTAGTTAAACTACGTATGCGCCTTCAGAACAGGTATCCAGTCTTATTTTGAATTCGCTAGCTGCCACACCCTTAATGTGTATAGTATGAATGAAAGAACTGAACAGAAGTTTATATCCAAAACTTTAATAAGACAATGAAAAACTCCAAAATCACTGATTATAAAGAACAGGCAATCCATTGGGGATTTATTGCATTTAAAGAAAGCAGATTATTAAAACAAGTATGATAAATACAGTAAGAAAATAACTTTAAATTTCAAATGAAACAAAGTGAATCAGGGACAGAATTCAAGAATAAGCAATGTAAAGAAAATAAAGTAATAAAATTAGTGCTTCATTAGATTTTGGGGGAAAAGCAACTGATTCAACCTCATAAGTTTCCCAGCTGTATTTTAAGACTAAAGATACTTTAGCAAGTACATTTTACAACAATTAGCAATACAATAAAGATGTAAATCGGGTTTATTTAAAGGTAAAATTATTGGCTTAGTGGTACATAAAAGGCTTCAGAAATTCAAGTTTAACAAAAATGGAAGTATAATCAAAGAAAGTGCACTTAAAGCTGTTTGCCAGCAATTAAAAAGTAGCCTCTATATTGCTATTAGATGACTTTTCAATCACAAAAAGAGAACAGTAATAAAAACAATTTATTTCAAAAGTAGTACTAAAAATTTTAAAACAAAAATAACCCCAAAATGATGACCCTTTGCATTTTCATCATTTACTTCTTTTAGTGGCTTTTGTAAACCCTCACTATGAACGAATGTTCTTTTAGATATGATTGTAGTTGCAATTCCATTTTTTTTAAATTCACATTAACTCCACAGGAGAGTGATGTGATGTGCATGTGTATATATTTTTAATCTTAATACATAAAACTACTGAGTATAAAAGTTTTCAAATAAACTATCATTTGTTATTCTCACAGTAGATACGTCATCTAATTCTCACAGTAGACTGTCAACTCAATAATTGGACCTAAAACGGTAAGAGTAGTTTTGCCAAAAAGAGGAAAAAAAAAAACCTTACTTTCTACATATATTAAAACAAATGTACCCAAACTCCTCCTCAGATCTAGTGATACTAATACATTTGTACCTTCTAACAGTGCTTATGTGAAGTACCAAACCTAAAAAACAAAACCCAGCAAGTAGCTGAGTAAGAGAATTGCTCTGCCTGATGAACACCAGTATAGAAAAGTGAGCTCCATCTTTGTCTCTTCTGCAGCATGACAAGAACAAGTCTATCACTGCTAACAAAAACGATACACAGGGTCATATCCAAAGCTACACCTATCTGCAAGTCCAGATGATGTCCTACCTATGCCCCATACACACATAACCAGAGATGGAGGAGGGCTGCAATTCTGAATATTTTAATCAGTTAATTTTCATCCACCTGCAATCTTTCCTCCTATTTTTGTGTCTACTTTTTGTGTCTTAATGCATAATGTCCTCAATGCATAAAGCTGATCTTTGTAATACTAACACTGTATTGAGGTGATATTAGGTTAAACAAACGGTCTACTTTTTAAAAGGTGATTCAAAATCAAGCACTATTAAAGCTGTTAGAAAACAACTTTGGCCTCTGATTTTTGCTAGCTTCATGTTACTTCCCTTAGTGATGTTCAAGTATAGCAGGTGTAAAGTTAGGACTACAATGCATCCTGAGGGCACAGGGCATACCTACGTAGGAAAAAATAATCCCAAAATAGTGCCAAACTTGCTGAGCACAGTGTGCCAGGTACTATGTTACATGCTTTTCACCATATGTCTGGGGAGCTTAACTGTCACAAAGAAATTACCTAGGCCACCAGCTGTGACACGTTGACCATGTAGGGGGAGGTGGTGAGTGAAAATAGAAAGTATGTATCTTTGCTCTTCAGGAAAATGCCTCAAAACAAAAGAATTTTCCTATTTCTATCCCACTGAACAATCCTAGATCTTTCCCCCAAGCAACAATCTCAGAAAAGGAAAATCAACAGGATATGCTGTAAAAAGCAAGACAGTAAATATTTTAAACTGTGGCAGAGCTGTTTCCTTAGAATTTATCCAACACTGTAAGCCAAAAGATCTACATGAATTGGTGTCTGGATTATTTAAAATTATTCAGTGTATTGAAAAGCCAGTAAAACTAGGTTATTTTTTTCCCAAGGAGACCACATTAGTTCATTAGCTACCCTTCTAAATGATGAACTCCTGAGGTCTAGCACAGACCAAGGATTGTAATAGTGAAGCATATTGTGTACACATTAACCAACAGGTTTCCATTTTAAAAATCTGTTTGATACAAACCTACTGTAGTTCATGCATTTACTCTTCACTTTTAAAAGAAAATATCACTTGATTTTTTAAAGAACATTTCTTGAATATTTGCATTAGCAGTATTAACCTGAGAATCGAGAGGAAAAAAAGGTGCAAACATATTTACCTTTGGCACAAGGACAACTGATGCAGTCCAGCTCTAAAAGCGCAATTGTGAGTAACGTACTGCTTGGTCAGCCTCTGCTGCACTGTGATTCATGGATTTCTTCCCCACCCACAAATTTCTAAGTTACCATACAGGGAAGAAAAAGGAAGCAACCCAAAGTGAACTATACTTTGCTTCCTTTCAAGTTCAGAACAGAACACAGACAAATAACTTATCCTGTTAAGATATTATAATTAAGAGATTCTACTAAGATTACTCATAAAGTACATTTTAATTGGGTGCAAAGAATTAATTTAAAAATAGCAATCAAGGAGAGTGAGTTGAAAAGTTCCCCCCTTTTGTAAATAGCTTTACCAGTTCTAGAAACTTCCAAATGTTAAGCTGATAGTGAAAGACAGTTAATAACACAGACACACAGAAAGCTTAGATACTGTGTTCACATTAATCCATGTATGTAATTACTATCATTAAATTTCTATAAAATCTCAAGTTCTTAATTAGGATGTGTGGTGTTTAAAGAAAAAAAAAGGCCGTGTAGTAGCAGAATCAGATGCTAGCCCTTGCCCTCTCATTCGTCACTCCATTTTCAGTTCTGGTGCCAGGGCAGAGGTAATTACAGCAGGAAGCAGTCCTGCCTATAAGGCTTTGTGGGTATCTGCTCTGTGTACTTTATTAAAACGACCCCACCCTCCAAATCTAAGGAAGCTAACTGTTGCTCATGACTTGGGGAACCTTTGATGAAGGTGGTAATAAAGCACATTATTTAAAACAACATGATTTGACACTGTAAACATCTTTAAAATTCAGGGTTTCAATTAAATTTTCTCCTGAAATTTCCATATACCCTTTATTCCTCAGGTTTTTTTTTTCAATATCTGCTTTATTAGGGACATGATGAAAGGTTTTGGCAAGAAGCAACAATATAAAATGTTTCTAAAGTACTGAATGTTTTTTTCCTTTTGACATCATTTTGTTTCAAATGCCAGATATTTTTCTACATTTTTGTTCTAGGCTTCTATTAGATATTCTGTATTTTTTAAATTAATTTCTTAATTGACAAAAACTGTATATTCCATGTACAACATATTTTTAAATATGTATACATTGTGGAAGGGCAAAATTAAGCTAATCAACATATATATAATTTCACATAATTATCATTAGATATTCCATATTAATGGCACTTGTTTTTAAAATGCAACAGTGTTTTAGGCACAAGTTACTTCTGGCTCTGCTTTGTAGAGAAAGGTATATGAACTGACATCTACACTGTCCAAATAGTTATCTTCCTAGTTCTTTACAAGCTAGGTTTATTTTTGTCTGAAAAATTCACAAATGTAACATATGTACAAATCAGCCTAGTTTTAAATGCTGGATCTGGAATGAACCTAGATATGCACATAAGTGACACTTTATACCAAGAATAATGATACAGCTTTCCTGTCCCTTTTCAGTGACTGCACACCTGAAAAGGTGCCATGAGCTTTCCTTGCAAGTGCCCTCTTGCATTTCTGTGTCCCAGTGTCAGCACCAGAAACCCATCATCAGCACTATCAATTCAGAATTCAGCTCCTTTTTCTCCTACTTGGAAGAAGCATCCAGTTACTACCCTGTAGGGAGACTTCCTTTTTCTATTTGGTTTATTTAAAAATCACCTATCTGGATTAACTTGTAAGAATGAATGATATAAAGAGCTTTACAAATAAATTTTCTTTAAAATTCATAAAACTATTCATACTCTTTTGAAACAGGAGTTAATGCCAAGAATCCATCAGAAGTATCTACTGTTTAGAAGGAAATGGAGCAGCACCAAATGGGTCTAATTCAACCGGTTGGGACTGTTGGGACTGATGTGGTGTGATGCTTTGCACCACAAGTTCTGTAAAGGGCACGGCACCAAAGTCATCCATTTTCAACGCATCAGCGCTATGGAATGACCCATGCAGTGAGTTCTGCCTTGGCCGCCCAGGCAGGATGGTGTTGTGATCAGCACAGATGTCACTCAGGCCCTGATGTGACTGGTGCCACGGCAGGTCTGGAGGATGGAAGGGCTTGGCACCAAAGGGGTCCAACAGACTCTCTTCAGATTGTAGAACATTGCCTCTGTCTTTCCCATCATTCAGTGCCATGCTAATGTTCTCCTTGGAGTCTGAGATGGTTAAAAATTCATTGCTGCTTTGAGAGTCTCGGCGGCCCACTTTTTTGTGCCTGCGAGCCCTCTCTGGAGTGCGGTAGGTAGGCTTCAAAGTCTTCTTTGTGCTAGTTGGCGTGCCATGATGCCGCTTCCCATTACTTTTGGACACATCCTGCTTCGTGCGCCTTTGGCGAGAGGAGAGTTTCTGTAAGCTGCGCTGTTTGACTTTTTGCTGCTGACTCCCAGTTATTTCCTCAAAGGGCACAAGCCCAAAAAGGTCCTCTTTGCTTTCACTTTTACTTGCGGACATGGGAAAGGGCTGAAAGGGAGTGGAGCCAAATATATCTACACTTTTGGGACAACTAGGGAGAGAATGTGCCTCCGGCCCTGCTACAGGGCAATCCTGTACGTTCACTTTCTTGCTGAAGGGCGCCTTTGTGAATACATCAAACTCCTCTTGCTCTAGCCCCACAGTAGGAAATGTCTGTTGAGAGAGATTCTTTTCATTCTCTCCTTGCTGGGATTGTTGAGTGCGAACTGCAAAGAAGGGGACAGCGCCAAATACATCAAACTCCTGTTTGTGAGTGTCCACCCCAGCATCAACGGCTAAGTGAACTGGAGTAAAGATTGCTGTGATAGGGTCTTGGGCTGGTCCACTCCCCAGTTTGTCTCTGCAGACAGGATTCATGTCACTGTACTTTGTTTTTGCCTGCTCATATTCAGAATCCGAGCTATGTTTTTCTTCTTCTTCATCTTCAGAATCCATGAGGAGAGGCCTATGACCCAAATTTTCTGGTTCAGTATCGTCATCATTAAAATCTTGTTCTCCGTGGATTTCTTCATCCTCTTGCTCTTCCTCTTCACTGCTCTTAGGAGAAGGGGGATCCGATTCAAAATCACTTTCAGAGTCATCATTTCCCTTTTGCACTCGATCTTGTACTGATGAATTCTCTGAAATTTTCTTTCCAATCTGCTGATCTTTAGGTACTGGACTTGCTTTACCATTCCTGATAGGGTATGCAGTGTTAACTTCTTGATTTGTGGATGAATGTTCAACTTTCTTTTCAGGAGAACCTGCAGGTTCAAAGGAAAAATATTAAGCATTCCAATGCATCTCAAAATCCATTTGCATCAAACATGACATTATATATCCCTCGTACATTCCCTCAAAAGAATGTCAGTTCTTGCCATTACACTCTAAAGAGATTATCAGGTCCTTTAATGCAGACAGATACAATTGCCTATGGACCCTACACCTTGCCTACTTTTCACAGACCCCCCTCAGCAAAATTTTATTTAGAGTACCCAGAATAAGACCTGGAATATAAAAGAACTGAATTTTATATTCTTCTCACCACCCTCAAAGCACCATCAACTGCTTTCTTAGGTCCTACATTCCCCAAACAACCTTATGCTTATGTTTTAAATCTATTAAATTTTTCCAAAAGATTGATATGAACAGCTTGTTTGCCTAGTTACATGTTTCACTAATTTTGTTAAATCATCATTTTTCTTTTTTGAAGTTCGTATCTTTTGTGTAGAGTTTGCATGAGGGGATCCACATCCTTCATAGTCTGTCATAGCAGAGGGCAGATACTAGACAGAGACTGCACCAAGGACATGTACCTTCTCTGGCTGACACACTGTCCTTTAACTATAGCACTGTACTACAAGACATATTAAAGCATATGTATTTTAGATCCACCATCAGGATGCTGTGTGACTGGCAATGAAATTACGCTGAAGAAACAGTGCTTTGCAATTTAACTATCTCTGGTATATAATAAAGAAATATAACACACTAATTTACATGAAAATGTACTGCCTTCCCAATATATTGGTATACTGAATTGATTTTTCCAGAATGAGAATCAATTTGTATTGACTCATTCACACAATTATTCATGCTTTCCCTTTAACTAGGATGAAATATTTTTAAAAGAATTAGCTGGGGCTAGAAGTATAGTCTGTAGTTAAGAAAATGAATTAGGTTTTGATGGAGGGACCATTACTTTTCCATTATGAACATGGTGGTCTCCAGCATGACTGCTTCAAGCTCTTGACAAGTCAGCTTTGTCTTCCTCCAACTCTGATGACACAATCTTTTTTTAAACTAATATCTCTTGGGGGTACCAATGACAATACTGGAGACTATGGCCTTCACACTGAGCTACATAGCCAGCCCTTATTTATTTTGAGACAGTTTCACCTTGAACTTGCAGTCAAGTCTGAAAGAGAGTGAAGCCAAATATATCTACAGTTGAAATATATCTGACCTTGAATTTGCAGTCCCTCCATCTCAGCCTCCCAAAGTGCTAAGATTACAGACATGTACCACCATGCCCAACAATAACATTTCCTTAAATCTGTATGTTCTCCAGGGCTCTATCCTTGGCTGTCTTTCTCTGCTTCCTCTTCCCAGTCTTAACTACACTGATTGCCAGGTTTAACCTGTATCTTTCACCTGTGTTCCAGACTGAGATCTCTAATATACAGAATACTTATCCTACTGTAACCTTGAACTAATTTCAAGTGATCATCTTTCCTCTCAGATGTGCTGTTTACCAGTTCCTTCTAAGTTAGTGGGTAGCAGATCTATCTACACAGGACCTCAGATTGCTAGATATTAGATCATCTCAGTATGATTTTAGTCTGTTGGATCTGTTCTCTCCCCTCCTTCAACTTATCTATTCATTCCCTCAGTACCTCTCACCTTGTATCGCAGCCTCACACTTGCCTGCCTCTTGACCCACAGTCCTCACACTCCGTTAAGCCATCACCAAAATAACTGTTATGAAACACTCATTGTGCAGCTGGCTGTGTAAAATCTTCCAGTTGTCTCAAGTCCCAGTCCACAGCATACCATAGGGTGTGCGTTCCTGAGTTCTGACCTGACATCAGACCCCAGTGTCTCCCCCAAGGGCATCATTCATTATAGCCATAACTGAAGACTCTCTCTTCAAACTCAGGAATCCAGTAGCTGTCTGGCCTCTCCATATTTGCTGTCAGTAACTCAGGAATGGAATAGATTTGGGAATCAAGGAACACCTGCTATCTCCTATCTCTCCCCAGTGTAATACTGTAGCTCAGTAATGAATACCCTTCTACCTTTCCTTCTCTACCTGAGTCTCTTGACTAGGGCAGTTATTTCAAGACTCAGAACTCTTCAGAGCCACCAGTTTAAAAAATAAAAAAGTACCTATTCTCTACATGGTACTCTTGATGAACCTAGTACAAACCTTCACTGTAGTACCTACTCCACAGAACCTGCGAACATTTCCTTGTCTCTCATCATTACTGTTGATTACATTCTCTTTTATCATTTATCTCTATACCCGAGCATTATACTGAATCAATACTGAAATGAACTAAGTGACTACTCTGAGCTCACCAACTTTATTCAGAATATAAAGTTACAATAAAGAAAAATAAAATATATCTGAAGATATTTTTACCTCAGAATTCAAGTGTTCATGTTTTCTTACTTCATTCAAAAAACACCTTATGGGACACTTTACAACAAGCTACACACTGATGGTAAATTAGTGAATAAAACAAAGTAAACACTGTAACTAGGGCTGAGATAACAGTGTGTGGGGGGAGTGGGAGCGTACACCTCTTATAGGCAGTGGATGAAGGTCTTCCCAAGAAGCTAAGAGTAAAAGAGACTAACAACAGGCCTGTGGGAACAGGACACAGTGAACAAGAGGGCTACTATACAGGATGAGCAGGAAGGCCAAAGATGGCCCAACTCTGTGGCCCAGTCCCTGTGAGGCCAGCAAAGGAGTCTGGATTTCATTAAAAAAAAAAAAAAAAAAAAACCCTGAGTTTAGCTTTAAAATGAGTATAATCATATTTACATCCCCAAAAGATGAGTGACTACTATGTAGGAAAGATTATAAAGGTGGGGAAAAGTGTGGATGTGGAAAGGGCAGCAGGGAAATGGGCAGTAGTGGATATCTGTGTCTATACAAATACATTTAGGAGTTGCTACCATGCAGAGGGTATGGAGAAATAGCCAAAAGACTAAAAGGAGTTCACCTGGAGGAGAGTATCAAAGACAGACAACACAACACAAAACTGAGCTCTTCCGTGTAAAACACAGAAATCAGCAGACAAAAAGGAAACTGCAAAGTAAAATAAAAAGTACCAGGAGGACCCAAACCAGGAGAATGCAACACCATGGAAGCCAAGAGAGGATAGCATTTCCAGGGAAGAAAACAGGCTACCAGGCCCAATGGTGTCCAGAGGTTCCACAAACTAAGATAGGAAGTATCCATTGGATCTGGTCCTCTTTTACAGTTTGCTGGCAACTCTGACTCTAATGGTGGTGCTAAGCAGTAAGTGAGGAAGAAGAATCTGGAGAATTTCCTCACATTATTCTTAAATATAAATAAAAGCTTCAGTCTACTCGTTCAAGCCAGCTAAGAGCTACATGGTATATTTGGTATCCTAACAGATTAGAACCAAATAAAATGCAGATTCTCAAGTGTGACTTGCCCCATACAGCAGACTTCTATTACAACACAGATTACTTTTAGATACACAGAACTGCTTTTTGTGGATTGTTACTGAAAACAAAGAATGTATAATCATCCTTCTATCTAGCACATTTCCTCAATGATGTATTTTAGCTCCTCACCTCAAGCCTGCCTGCTCAGAGTGCTGCACGCGTCCTCACACCTGCAGGGACACCTCCAGTGACATCACTATGACTCCTAAAGTACAACTTGCAGAACACTATAACACTATTCCCATTAACAAGAGCCAAACCTGTTCTGCGGTCTCAGGCAACCAAGTCTCTGAGAGGAAGCACTCTATCTGCTGCCTCCTCCCCTTCTCACCCAGAATATGCTCACTGTGGCTAACAAGTCTCACACAAAAGAATCTTTGATTTTATGACACCTAGGATTATCCAAATTTGTTTCTGTATGATTTTATTTACAGGTAAGTCATTAACTTTTATAAACAATTATGTAACAAGTACTCTGGGAAACTTTTCCATTTCTAAGGAATTCAGGTTTATTCCTGAAGGTCTTCTGGAACATTTAACATAGAACCGATACTCCATCTAGGGCAGTGTCTTTCATTTCACCTTTTTGTTATTCTTACATTTCAATTCCAACCCTCTTAAAATATAAAATGTTTCTATTAATCAACTGGTGCTCACTGCTTTCCAGAAGACATCTGTAGTTTGGTCATTCCAACTCCCCTATCAGATTCTCAATGTTGGTTTAATACAGAGAAGCATTTCTCTGTTGCAAAGTGACACACAGAAATAGACCTGTAATTGCCAGTGCGGATATAAATTTGTAGGGTTTTTTACTTACCATTTGTAATCCATCTTTGCACATACAAACATGGACCATTGTTCTGACAGAAGCATGATAAAATACCATATATATGACTTTTAAATATTATTAATAGAAACTCTAGTTTGTTTCTAGTTTTCTGGATTTAAAATAGAACCATGACTCACGCACCTTTTTCCTGGAGGTGAAAAAAGAAAAAGAAAACCCTCCCTTTTAGATGTCATTTTTACATGATCCTCTTATTATTCCCTTATTATAGATAATTAAGACACAGCAAAAAAAATCACCTAGTAAGAATCTCACCAAGAACACTACTCTCCTCTTTCCTTAAGCACAGGAATGGCCTAATAATAGATTCTACTTCATACTATTATTGTGAAGAAAGGACTGTGCCAGATACAATATAAGCCCTCTCCCATCATCATCTCCAGGAAAGAACCAAATTCAATTGTTTAATCCACCACAATCTAGTAACTTTTCCAGGTTCAATGGCTGAAGGTGAATATAAATGAAAAGAAAGACTTAGGAGAAAAGGAAGTAAAGGGAGCAATTCTATGGCTAATTCAAGACGAACTTAGGTCCACTTTAGACAGAAGTAAGGAGACCAACAAATGTATATCCAATTCACCATACAAGGGTGCACTTTTGATTCTGGAAATATATCTTATTTTTAAATAGCTGTAATTGAGACAACAGTATAAAAAAATGGGAAAAAAACTGCTTTCAGAGAGCAAGAAAAAATATATTGATCTACACCACCTTCATTGTTTCAGATTAAAACCCTAAGGAGTATGAGCAACTGGTTGATATAAACAGACTAGTTTATTCATTACTGTCTCCCCTTTATAAAACAAAAGCAACAAGAAAAAATATCTGAATTCCTTTCTTCCATATTCTTACAACCCACAAATGGATGAAACAAGTTAAACAATGAAATGTAAATGTTTTCCTACTGCTCCAAAGTTCCACTCCATCAGCTATTGCAGTCAACAGCAGCAGTGAGGCACTCTGAAAACACTACCAGCAACTTCAGTGGTTACCACCAGGAAGCAAAATGTAGGTACCTGTGGTCAGATCTCTCTACCACTTTCTGCTGAAGTAAAGTGTTCCTGGCTGCCATTTTATAACAATCCTGGATAGTTTTTACATTCTGCAATACAGCACTCTACCTGATCATTCACTCTTCACTGAGAATGAAATGGGTACAAAAGTGTTTCAACATACCTGAGTGGGACTGTTAAAGCACACTCCCACCTTACCAAAATCTTCTGATGTTCAAGTCCCCCATAGTATGGCACATTATTTAAATATACCCTTTGCACCTGCTGTATACATTAAATCATCTCTAAATGATTTATAATACCTAAATTCAATGTAAATGTTGTGTAAACAGTTGTTATACTATATCATGTAGGGAATAAGAAAAAATCTGTTCAGGCATAAGTTTTTAAAAAAATATTTTTTGAGTGGGCTGGATGTGGCTAGTGGTAGAGTTCTTGCCTTATATGCACAAGGCCCTGGGTTTGATCCCAGAACCACAAAAGTAAGTAAATTAATAATTTTTTAGAAAAAAAAAATAATTCATGGTTGAAACCAAAAATACAGAGGGCCCAACTGTATTTTAAGGCCTTTATTTCTACTCCATAGGCACAAAGGACTATTAAAGTAAGTATTATACTTTATAAAGTTGGTTACAATGTACAATGTATGATATTTTAAAACATGACCTCTGGCCAAAAATGCCATAAACTTTTATAATCCATTTTTTCACTAAACATATTCCTGTAATTTAAAAAACAAAATCTGCATAGTCCCATTACTGTTTCTGGGGACAGATTGCTTCTGTACAGTTGTTAGATTAAATAATACACATTTGATTACTATGAAATTTAATCAGGATTATCTCACTGCTCAAGTTAATTTCATCAAAATAAAGCCTAAATATGTTCCTTCATAATTCAATATATCCTAAATCCTAATAATCTCTATATTTGCTGAGATTTGTATTATTAACATAAAAATGGTTGTTTTTTAAGCAGGTGGGAAGGGAGCTATAATACTTAGAATAAGCACTAGAAACTTGCATTTGTAGCATCAACATGTTTGGATTATGTCAGTTTTTCTCTATTAATTTTTATAAACACTGTAAAATTCCATACACCGATCAATTATTTTCATTTTTGGTTCTAATTAGGGCACTTCTCTTAGAGGAACAATATTTTGATAGAATTACTTCTACTCAGAATATTCTTTATTTGGTGCCTTGAAACTATAAACTAAAAATTTCATCTCTTTTGAGTGCGTTAGCAAAATACATTTTAATCAGTGACACTGGAGCATGTTTATTTATGCAGTAACTAGTAAACAAATGACATGCAAAAATCTGTGTGAATGGCTAGTATTTATAAGCAACTCTTAGCAAAAAGGTTAATCAATTGAGAGCTGTTACTTCAACCCATTCCCCAAACAAGTAGAACCATTAGTCAAAACACAGTATTAATATTTTTAGTGAAAAATTCCAAATAGTGACTATGTTAATATATATTTAAAAAATATGGAATAAAAAATTTAGGTAGCTTAGATGCCAACATTCTAAGAATACTTTCTGTTACTTTTAAATACAAATGAACATTTTCAAAGATTCAGTATGGTGGATTCAATTATGAACTTAACTTTCAAAACCTAGACTTACAATATCAGACTTCCACAACTGAAACTTCAGAGATCATGTAAGTAATAATGATCTAAACTACTTCTTGAACTGAGGGAACACATCAACTTATCACAAGCACATGAGCCACTATATTATGCAACAGCTAATAATATAGTGCTCTGAATTTTTCATGTTTACCAGATTACACTATCTGAAATAAAAAAGCCTCATATTCAAGAGGTTTGATTTGATTGCTAGAAACATCCAAAATTCATTCAGATCCAAGCCTGAGAATAAAATGACTACCATAAAAAATGCAGATTTGGACAAATTACCAAGAACAGAAATAATAAGTTATGAAGTCTTAAATCCTCTTGTATACTTTATAAACTACCAAGACAGTTTCAACTTAAACTGCTAAGACAAGTATCCCTGAAGCAAATGTCAAAGAGTAATAGTACTTACACTGATTAACACTATTCACTGTTTACTTTACATTCCTCATATATAATTATAAGACAGTCATTCAAAGCTAATAATTGAATGCCTTAATTACTCAGAAATCTACAATTGAGTAATCTCAGTAACATAAGAATTTACTGAAGTAAAATGACACAATTTGCAAACTAACATACTTCTCTTCAACAGCAGAGGATGTTAAATAAGTGTTCTCTGATGATCTGTGTTACTTGGAATCATAATACTAGTATCTCGATTTTTGACCAATAAAGTAGAAAAAGCAACACTACCTATCTCATAAATCTGTATCAGGGATTGAAGTGAAAATACATGAGAAGTACGTAAAACAGTGCTGATATGTTTGTAGATACTTACAAAATCTACTATTATTGCTGCTGTATAATAATTTAAACCAGAACCTAACTATACAGTACTAAGAAATGAATCAGACAGAGCATTTAGGAAGTAACACTGTCAGGTGCACAGATGTAGTGCCACGAGCTTTTCATATAATCCTTCTTAATTCCCCTCGTATAGGCTTATACAGTAGGGTGAAAACATTCTGTAAGGTTTGCTATGATTTGTTTGTTTTGAGACAGGGTCTCCTATGTAGTTCAGGCTGGCTTTGAGCTCACTATGTAACCCAGGTTGGCCTCAAACTTGGGGAAATCCTCTGGTTCAGCCTCCCAAGTGCTGAGACTACAGGTGTGGGATGCCATGCCCAGCTCAGCTACAATCTTTCCTAAAACTTTTTCTCTTCCATCTTATTAACCACATCTTCAAAAGCTTCCCTCATTTCAGATCACTATCATGACTTCTCACCCTTTCAAAGATGTGTACTGTTACCGCTGAAAATTTAAGTTCTTGGTCTTATTTCCACTTTTTAACTGTGATAACATTAATGCTGTTTCATAGTGTCGAGTCAACTAAGTCTTGTAAGCATAACACACAGAAAGACTTTCAAAGCAAGCCCTGGTTTAGTGTTTATATCAAGATCATAGAGACTCTCTTGCTGGTGACACTGGCTTCAAATTCTTATCTATAAACTCTCTAAGTAAACTACTAGTAAAAAGAATTGAGATGTGTTATGTACTTGTACTAACTAACTCCTCAGGATGAATGTAATCATTATGAACTACAATTATGTACTAAGAAAAAATTCAATTAAAAAGAAAAAACTACCAATAAAATTATCACCTAGCAAAAATTAGACAGAGCTTATCATGAGGACACACAAAATACACTTAGAAACTTGTATTTTTTTGTATCTTCATTACAAAATCATGCTAAAAAGCAGGTATGGTGACACATGTATGTTGATGTCAGAGCTCTTAGAGGCTGAGGCAAGAGAAATTGGCTATCAGCCCAGACAACTCAGTAACTTAGCAAGACCCTGTTCAAAATAATAAAAGCAGTGGGTAACACTCAGGCGTGCGGGGGGGGGGGGGATTGGGGTTGAAAAGTTAAAAAAAAAAAAACACTCCAAGTGCTGTATTGTTTTCATCAAACAGTGTTTTGTTAAACCTTCTAGTAAGTATCTTTATTAATAGTATTTTATAATCTGATGATCTGTAGTTAAATTCTAGAAATATTGTAAGGCTTCATAAAAATTATTTTTTATGAATACTCAACTTTATAAAATCCATGGAAGATAAATATTTCAAGAAGCCTTAGTTTCCTCATCTAAAAAGTAAAAACAATAGTGAAACTTACCAGGAAGAGTGAACATTAAATAAATAATTATTTAGTGAAAGTTAATCAAATACTGGAAGGTAAGGTTAAGATTACTGAAGTATACTTTCATAATGAATTCATTAAGTGAGGTACTTACTGAATGGCATTCAAACATGAGTAAGGCAGTATTAGACTTCAAAAAGCTTATTATTTAACAGCCATAAAACAACTGTGTTAACATATGCATCAGAAATCCACATGCCAATCCTCATTTTAGTTATTTGGAAAATGAGTAACTAAGGTAAAAACAATTAGGTAGTTCTGAAAAACTAGTGTACCTCACCAAATAGACACAAGAATATGAATTTACCAAATGAATCTAAGAACATGAATATGCCCATTCTATTTTGTTGAATTTTCATAAAGGGTAATTTATAATGTTCAGACTTCAAAGACATCATAGTCCTGTACATTACAAAAAAACTCGAACTCAAAACCCAAATCTGTAATCAATGCCCTAAGTGACATTTTTTTGGGTAGATTTTTTTATATATTATAATATTCTTTTAAACAAATACTCCATAAAAGGCATGAGATTCACAGTAATGCCACAGTATTTTAAAAAATATTGTGAAATGTGTTCTTAAATGAACCTTCATAAATATACCAATAATTTCAAAATATTTAGAAAACATCCATGTGAGGAGAAAAGCATCTGCATCACACTCTTCCCACTGCCATTCTTAAAAATCAGGTTTCCATTTAAAGGGCAGTTGTTTTTTACTTATAAAACAGGTGGCTCTTTTAATCATGTAGAAGCTTTCAGGGTCAAGGAAATTTTATTTTGATGTTCTTTTCTTTGCTGTCAGATTATAAGAGGATAAATGGTTTGAAACTGCTATATAATTGCATGCCTTCTGTTCTCTCATCATCTAAAGTAGGAAAGAGGGGTGTAAGTCTAAAACTCATGTTGAATTGGTAACATACTGCCAGTCATCATTTCCCAGCAATTTATCATGTTCAATCCAAGTAGATTAGGGGATTGTCTGACATGGTTTAAGTAAAAGAAAACTGCAGTAGCTGAGCATGGTGATGCATGCAATATGATCAGCACTCAGGTAGCTGAGGCATGAGGATAATAGCAAGTCTAAGGCCAGCCTGGACTACATAGTGAGTTCAAGGCCAGCCTGAACTATATAGTAAGACCCTGTCTCCAAAAAGAAAGAAGAAGAAGAAAAAAAAAGCTAAGAGCCTGGAGAGGAAGAGAGAAGGGAGAAGGGAGAAGAGAGGGAATGGAAAGGAATAGGGCAAGGAGGAGGAGTGGGGAGGGTAGAGAAAAGAGGGAGGAGGAAGGAAACAAACACCATTCTAATTGTGAATGATTTTTCTCAGCCAGGTTAAAAATGCCATAAAACTGCCATTTCTATCGTTATTCATATTATCATAATTTTCCTCTAAAACAGGTTACTGCTTTTACTTGCTTTGCTACTATTTATAAAAGTTTAAAATCAGAGTTGGATGTCTACTTATGAATTGTGTGACCTTACATAAGTCTCTGGCCCTCTCTGAGCCTCAGTTTCCACTATTTAGAGAAAAATTCAATATTACTTATGGCTTACATCTTAAAATTAGAGAAATGGAAAAATTTTTGATTTTCAAGAATCATATACCAGAATCTAAAGGAATAAACTATACACCTCATTGTGGCTTACAATATGGTTTAATTAATGTTGTCTACAGGCCACGCAAAATAGCCTAACTAATGACTAACTGGTCTACATGCCAATGAAACTCTTCAAATACAATTCTAGAATTCCATGATACCTTTATATGTTTCTGAGGTCATGGGTGTTTATTACACTGGAAATGCACATTCTACCTGCAATTCACAAAACCCTGCATTCTGTGTTGGTATACACAGTGTACAACAGTGCCTTGGGAAAAAGGGAAAGGTGTGCATCTCCAGACAGAAAAAGAATACCATATACTGTAACGAATACCGGCAGTTAATGCTTTAGTAAACATAAGAATAATAGTTACAAAAGCATCCTCACAAACAGATTCTAGTAAGTTAAAGGTTTCCTTCAGTATTGAAGAGAATACTAGCTTTTTACCATTGGAATTCCACACCACTCAGTCCTGGCGCGCTCAGCACTCAGCAGCTGCCACATACTTAACACTTAGGATTTCAGAAGTTAGTAGCGAACAGTAAAATACTATTAATAATAATAATAACCAATAACAGTAGTCACAATAGTAACCAATATTTACTAATGTATGTACTTTTCTAACATCTTTTCAGTCCTCTATTAATTCTATCAAATAGCTAGTATTAAACTCTAGAAATTAATTAAATAACACCTCATATCAGATGGTTAATCTGTGACAGAATCAAGACTTGATCGCAGCGCTTCATAATACAAAAATCAGTAGTTTTTCTAATAAATTATGCTACTACCATCATTTCTACAATCTAAAATAACAGGTAAACATAATTCCATCATAAGTAAAATATCAATTTAAGAACATAAGCTATTACATTTGTATATCTCATCAAACATGCCTTCGATATAGTTACTGATTTTTTGCACAATAGTTACTTATAAAATATAAATTTTGCTATACAGAAATGATAATATAAGAAGAAAAGCTAGATCTAACTCATTTTAAGATATGGTCTAACAAAATATTATCTTTTGCTAATACTCCTTTAAAAAAGTCTCCAACTGCCATTCTAAACTAAGGCACCAAACCAATCAAAAACATGATTCTATGTGGTCAACCAAGCCAGGGCTATCTCCTGAAGAAAGAAAATATGCAATTAGAGGGGATCGGAAGAAGGTTAGAAGAGAAACAGGACCTAGGGCTAGGAACAAAGAAAGCAACCATTCTTCTGGCTTCCTGGAAAACACTAGGCCACTTACTCATGCTATTCTATTTGCCTAGAACAACTTTTCTCCTGTGTTTTTTTTTTTTTTCTGGAAAATTCTTTCTTAATTTGAAAACTTACTCCAACATCAGATTCTGTGATTAACTCTTTAATCTTTAAAATCACTTTCTTCCCTGCCATCATTCCTGTATCCTTCCACACCTATGTCACAAGCTCTCCTATTTGTTCTTCCAGCATAGAAAGCATTAGCTCCTTGCAACTTTGAGTTGGGAACATTAGAGAGATATTTCTACATGATCACACTGAGAAAGCCATATAAATCAATGGAAAAACCAGGCCTCTTCTATATTTCACTTCCTGCATGGCTCTTTCAAACGTTGACCATTTAAAATCCCCTTGCTCATCAGGTTCTGATATTCTCTCCTGCTACATGTACATCATTTTTTCCCCCAATCTTTATACTAGTGCTCTTTCTTGTGTTTAGTCGGCCAAATGACTGCTACTTTTTTTCTTGCTGACATGTGATCACAAGCCTTCTTCACTCATTAATGAAACTAATATTAAATATGATGGCTCAGACCAAATTACTGGATCCTCCTTAATTAACTGTTATCAGAGAAATAATCTCTGATCTATCCAGATGGTCTACTCATTTATCCATAATCACTATACTAACAGGTCACCTGGGTCTTTATCCAGGTGTTTATCATTACCCTCGATGGCATCACCACCTTCTCTACACAGCCTGATCTCTTTCCACAAGACTTCAACTTTACCCTCATCAGCACCTGCTTTCTTCTCACTCTCTCCTGCTAATCTCACACACTTTTGTATTTGCTGTCTTCTAAACCAACAGCAACAATTAATAGATCCACTGTACTGTGAACCAACCACCAGCAAGCTAGGCTGATTCCTGAAAACCTCTCCCATACTTACACGGTCCAAACTATCCAACTTCTCAAGCCACTGACCTACTGACACTTCATGTATCTCAGCAGACAACCCTACCACATACTTCACAAGGAAAACGGAAGCTGCTGAGCATTAGTTCTCTTTAGTTTTCTGTTGCACACACATGTATATCTGTGTCCAGTCTCAAAAGAAGAAATTCTGAGATCTTGTTAAATACTTACTTTTCATTTATGCGGACTTCATCTCTTTTAGTATACTGTTCTGGTTTTGCTTTGTTTTTGTTGGGGGAGTCTTTGTCTCTTTTCTTAAGAACACTTTTTTTATTCATTCTCTTTTAGATTTTCTATTAACATCTACCCCCACATTATACACAAAATCTCTTTCTTAATCTTTGTCTACCTTTCTCTATTTATAGGGTAGTTGGTACCTACAAAGAATAACCACAAGTATTACCCTCAATTTTCTTATACCCCTTACACTTCTCAATCCACTGGAATCATGATTCCAACTACATTATTCTTACCAAGATCAAATAACTGCTAACTGCTAAATCTGATAGACTACAACTGTACCTCCATTCTTTAACTCAATTTTTTCTATGACTCTGGTAGTAAATCAATCTGGACGATAACCAAACCAAATTTCCTCTTAAGATCAACACTGAAACTAATCTGACTGAGAATTTGATTAGATTCTCATCCAATTTGGCTTGCAATCAGAATCATGGAAAGAATTAAATTCATGGTACCACTCTATTTTCCAATCACCTTAACCCACAAGCATTTCAAAGTATGATTCATTTTTTACTGTTTCTTTTCTTCAGTTCTCTTCTACTTCTCTTGTCTCTATAGCATACCATCCCATCTCTTCTGTCTTGTCTCTAAAAATCTTAGGATTACCCCGAATTCTCTTCTCAGCCCTTTTAACCACTTACCAATACAATTCTTTAGGTACTGGATGACCAAAAACTGCATTTTTAATTAATTTTTAGAAGACAATATTACAGAAAATATAAAAATATCAAATTTATTCAATATAAGAATCAACTAGTTGAAATGATACTTGACCAGCGACACTAGGGACAGTCAGTATATAAACAAAAATGCTGTCAGAGTGATGCTCAGGATACACTACTAAACGGTTAACTTTCCACAGTGGTTTCCAACCACTTATTTGACAGTTAATCTGCTTTATGCTCAACACTACTGCTTCAATGTCAGTGCCTTATGCCTTAATGCCTACTAGTAAGATTGCAATGCACCCTGCCGCCACCATCACCCAACTTTCCACCAAAACTCAAAGTTAACCTATGTGACACTGAGCTCTTCCTCTTGCCCTACTCTATATTTCCCCTTTCCAGGAAAGAACATTACCAATGTGCCAACCAAAATTCTATCAATAATTTTAGCTTCGTTTTACTTGCAGCATAGAGACTGAACCCAGGTTTATATCCCCAGCCCATTTTTTTAAAAATGCTTTTAAATTTAAGACAGGGACTAGTCACTAAATGGCCCAGATTGGACTCAAAATTGCAATATTCCTGCCTCAGCCTCCCACAGTGCTAGGATTACAGTCATATGCCACCATGCCAAGCAAAGCATTCCTTCTCATACAGTTACTAAAATCTATCCCGCATACCTCTGTAACATTCTCAGGCCATCATATGAAGCATCAAACTTTTCATGGATTTTTTTGGAGGAGAGGGACAGGGTCTCTCATCATATAGTTTAGACTGGCCCAACTCACTCTGTAGCTCTGGCTAGAATGTATTCATCACAGGATAACTTTTAAATAGGCGAGTACAATTAAATATTATTTTTAATTCCTATTTTTTAAATATATAGTCTTTAAGTATTTTATCAGAAAATATGCATGTGCACTAAAAACTGCTGAAGTTTTAACAGTTTGATCATTGGCTCATCAGGTCCATTTTATCTTTGGTAGTGATATCAAGATCATTAGTTGTAAGGAACATAAATGGCATTTATAATCTTGATTGCAAAAAAAATTAGGTTATACATTCAAAAGGGAAATAAACACATACTATGATTACAACTAATTAAAAGCTATATAAAAATTAGAGCATATTTGACAATACTATTATGGCTTTTTGACGCACAAGATTTTCTAGTAGTATTAGATATTACTTTTTAAAAATTTGGAGCCAGATGTGGTAACACACACCTGTAATCGATTACCAGCATTCCAGGAGACAGAGGCAGGGGGATCCCAGTTCGAGTTACCCAGTTACCAAGCTTAGGTAACTTAATGTCTTAGTGAAGCCCTGTCTAAAAATTAAAAATACAAAACGGTTTGAGGATGTGGCTCAGTACATAAAACCTTGGGTTCAGTCCCCAGTATCTATCTATCTATCTTTCTCTCTCTCTCTCTCTCTCTCTCTCTCTCTCTCTCACACACACACACACACACACACAGAGAGAGAGAGATCTAGAATCCATCCATATACTAGGTTCATTTAATTCATCTACACGTCCATTTAAGCAGTTTTTTCAACCATGTTTTATTTTTGCTTTTTTTTATTATTATTTAAAGTATTTTTAAACAGTATCAGTTCTTTTTATTTCTTTTAGTACTACTAACTTCAATGGAATCCTAACTTCTAATATTTTCAAAATGCAATTCTAAACTCCCTGGGACCTCAACGTTTAATGAAAACACTTTTCAGAACTTGCTGAAAACAAAAACACCTTAAACGGAATGATAAACATAACATATCACAACATGTGAGCTCCTTCTTACATAGTGTTTACAATTTTAAAAAGTCTACATTTAAAAAAATCACTGTAAATCAAATACTTAACCCTAGTTTGACACCCTACACACAGACTAAACAAATAGATAAATAAGGTCAAAAGTTGGTTCTCTTCCATGATTAATATAATTGATCTTACTAAGTATATACCTATTTATGTCTGATCAAATCAAAAGAAAAATTACTATTATTGGGAATAAAAGAAGGACTATCTGGACAGATCTTCCACGTTTTAATTATAATTAATGACACATTAATAGTACAGACTTATGGATTTCACTGTGACATTTCCACTTATGTATCTGTCTGTTGTGCTTTGACTGTATCCACCTTCCCTTTTGGGCTCTTCTCTCTCCTTCCTCTTCCCTAATAGTCACATCTGGATATTCTTCTCATTTGATAAGACACTGGAAATCATGAAAAATTATATGTCAATAAAATTCAATACCACCAATGAAGTGGAAAAATTCCTTAAAAATTCAAATTTCAAAATTTACACTGGATACCAGGTTTTATGTTGCATGCTAGTAATTCCAGGAGGGAAGCTGAAGCAAAAACCCCAAGCGTGAGGCCAGACTGGGCTATATAATGAGTTCAAGGCCATGCCTGAACTACATAATGAAATCCTGTCTCAAACAAACAAACAAAAATAAAATTATACTGGAAAAAAGTTTGAACAACAATTAAAGAAATTAATTTTGTGTTCAAAAATCTTCCACAAAGAAAATTTTCAATAAGCCCAGTTTGCTTCACAGGTAAATTCTACTAAATGTTTAAGGGAAAAAAAAAATCATAAACTACTGGAGAATATACAGGTACCACTTCCCAACTCAAAATAACTCTGAAATAAAACCTCACAAAACTATTAGAAAAAACAAACAAAACAAAAACACAAAAGTCCAGTATCTTCCATGAATTAAGGAAAACCAACAATGTAGTTTAAGAAAATACAACGTAGTCAGAGCGTATCAAATTCAAGAATGGATCCAAGACTAGGCACCACCAGTCTCATTTCCCCTGAGACTCCATCACACTTCCCATTCAGTGATCTCTATCAAGGTAAAGCATTTTGTCTCACACCTGAGGAACACTGTAACTACTAGGCAATGTTTCACATCCTTCAAGTCTCAGTGTAAGTGCTACCTTGTTTGGGAAACAATAAATTACTATTCATTTATTAAAATTCTTAAATTGAAAGAGTAAATAGGAAAAATCATGACAAAAATGGGCAAACTAAAGTGTTCTCAAAAAATGAAAATATACTGCAGCCAAGAAATATGACACTATTTGCAATTTAAAGTGTGTAATATAAATTTAGAGGAATTAAATATAAAAGGCACAAAGATGGAAAAATGAAAACATTTTATAAGATCAATTTACAAGGCATAATATACTAACAGATTTTAATAATATACTAAGATTTTAAAAAGGGAAGAGAGGCAGAATGAGGGAGGGAAGAAAAACTGGAGGGAGGGAAGGAGGCAGGGAAGGAAGGAAAATCACTAAAGATATAAAGCAAAAAAATGTAATTTTCTAAATTGAAAAGGCCCAAGTCCCAAATACAGTGGTAAAAAATGACCCAAGATCATATCAAGTATCTTCAATATTTATAGCAAGTTAATAAAGGTGCTTAAAATGACAAAAGAGAAGGGGGGAATCCACAGTAAGTCACTGACAACGGATCAGTGATCAAATGGTATCATATTTCTTAGTAGCAATATGCAAAATTTTTGTAGAATACAATGAAGCAGTGCCTACAAAATTCAGAGAATTTATACCTATCCCAGAATTAATTCATAAGCAAATAAGTTTGGTGAGCAAAGGTATTTTTAGGCCACAAAGTTTAAAACTCTTCTTACCATGAATACCCTTCTCAAGTAATGACTAGAGGAGCTAGTTGCTCTATCAGTAAATCAAGAAAGGAAAACAGAGGAGACAGAAATTTCTAGGAAAACTATAAAGAATGAAAGAAAATACTAGGATTATAAGTGCATGTACTGCCCAGATTGCAGAACTCTGTGAGATGTAATCAAATAAAAATGAAAAGGACAGCCACTTTAAATTACAAAGGAATTTAAACTTCCAAATGGATATAAATTAATGACAAGACACATTTTTAAAAACTAAGCAAACAAAAACCACAGTAAATAAAAACAAGGTAATCAATTCCAGGAAAAATAAAATCTTAGAGAAGAAAAGTAGTAATGGTATACTGGACACCTCAGCAGGGACAAGTATTTACATATTTAAAAATATGCAGATTGAACACTGATCCAACCAAAATCTTTGTCAAAACTAAGATGGAAGGATAGAGGAAAGGAGATATAGATATAGATATAGATATATAGATATAGATACAGATACAGACACAGATATAGATCTACAGATACAGATATAGATGCAATCATATGTCACATATTTTAGCTATCTTCCTGAGTTAAAGACATTATAGATATCTACACATACCCATGGTTATAGCAGTACAATTCATAATAGCTAAATCTTGCAAGTGGTGTAAATGCCCATAAACAGATGACTGAATAAAGAAAATGTGGTATTCATACACAGTGGAGTACCACTCTGCCACAAAGAAGGATAAACTTGAGTCATTTTTAGGAAAAGGGATACACCTTGAGACCCTAATATTGAGTGAAGTAAGTTAGATATGTAAGCTTAAAATATCCTGTTTTCTTTCTCTTACACAAGAAACCCAAAATATAAATAAAGAGTAAAAATAAAAGACAAACAGGAAGTAGGAAGATCTTTTTCAAATGGAAAGGAGACCAACTGATGAATGAAGGGGATAGGAGAGGAAGGGAGAGGGAAGAAAAACAGAATTGGGATGTCTTATGTAGATATACTAACTCCTCACAAGGAAACATCATGTAATCAAACATATACTAATAAAAAATAAAGGCTGAAAATAGCACACCACCCCACCCTGAAAAAAACAAGCCAGGACGGATGAGTATACATTCTAAAAAATGAATTCACTGATTTCACGTGACTGGCCTTACATAAACTGAGATAGCTACTGCATCTGTAGATAGTGGGAGAGGAGAATGGGGATGGATCATAGGGCCCAGAACATGCCTCTGAGCCTCATTCTCAGCCTCCAGCAATATAGCATTAATCTTATGCTATTATAATCTTATGCTATTGTGGCTTTATGTGCAGTCAGTAACAAATACATCACTATGTGGCTTTAGTCCCAGAATGAGGAGGATCACTTGAAAAAAGTAGTTCAAGACCAGCTTGCACAAAGTAGTAAGACAGTATCTCAAAACCAAGTCAGGACTGGGGACACAGCTCAGCGACAGCACAGTTGCCCAGCATGTGCAAGGTCCTGGTTCGATTGCTAACAGCAAAAAACAACAAAAAAGTATATTTTAAAGTAATGATAAACTAAAGAGTGACAAAACAAAAACTAATCCATTACAAAGTTAAGATTTAAAGTATAGCTCGGAGATAAAGCACACTGCTTAACAAGAGTAGGGCTCTGGATTTGACCCCCAGGATCACCAAAAAAGAAAAATGTAATAAAACTTCTAACAGAATTTTCTTTACATAAAAAGAACCAAATTCCTAATAAAACCAGTGTAAGACTCAAGATAGTGGTTCTTAAATGCACGTAAATAGACCTAAAACTTGCTAAATTCCTACCACTCTGTCAGGTGAATTCTTTTTATTCTCAAGTAACATTCTTTGTATGGTTTACTTAAAATTAAATCCTAGTCATTATTAACTCTCAAATTCAACTAAGACAGCTTATCAGATACACTTATAGAGAGAATAATTTTTCAATGGATTTAACTGTCTTACTATAAAAGGAAGATGAATGCCCCCAATAGTTCATTTATACTTAAAAATTATATATGGCAAAGTGTATTTAAGCTTTGCAATACATAGGTCAGTGGCAATATATTATTTTACATTTTTTGCTTTAGTTACATTTTTCTAATTTGATAAATATCAAGTTAACAATGCTAATACAGTGATTACTTCTTTTTCCTCTGGAGGCACATTTTTCCTATGACCATTCATTCTTTTATTCTATTTACTTAATTTTTCATAATCAAACCATCTCAATGTTTATGTTCACACAAACATGTCTAGTAAACTTTTTGGTGGAAGGACATTTATATCAAATGCTATCTTTTATAGGTAATCGTAATTTTTTTAGTATATGTGCTGTCGAAGCAAGCACAATCATAATTTTTTTAAAACTAGTCATAATTTTTTTATACATTCAATGACTATTATTAGATAGTGATTGGGTTGGTTACTGGGCAGTACCAAAAGACAATCATGCTTCCAACCCAACAGAGAATTAAATATACATAAGTTAAACAACATAATAGCAATGATTAAGCTCAATCTATAAGCATATTGCCAACCTCAAAATCTCTATGTCAACTTCAACTTCACCTAAGAGTATCCAGAGAAAAGATCAACTGTTGAGATTTACTCCAGTTCCTGAATCTACTAGTCATTTTGCCAGGGTACTATCAGGAGCTATTAAAGACCAAAGAAGTCATTGCAGAGGTCCGAGTCAATATGAAAAGCATAATGCAACTCCTTACAAAGCCTGATAAAAAGCTAGAAAATGCACACAAATGAGTATCTGAAGTCATTGGTTCTTGAAAGTTAACAAAGACAATTTTGAGATATTATAATTAAAGAAGAAATATCACTTTTATACCCTAGAATATTAAGCATGTTGAAGATCACATTTATGCAGATTAATTAAACAGGTAGCTATTCTTCTTAGTTAAGGGTATCATGTCATACATGAAGGAGTTATCTTGAGGGTAGTAAGCAGAACACAGTTAAGAATATTGACTGTTTTCAATAACAGCAAAAACTATTATTGAAAGTATGAAAGCGGTTAGAAACAATCTCAATTACTGTGTTACATGTACTCAATAACCAAATCTGAATATCCAAAAGCTGTATGTATCTATCAGAAATCCTAAACATGTAATTCTTATTTTAGCTTTACATTCCCAAATCAAAAGTTATCCTTGCATATACCTTTAAATGGCAGTGATGCTGTTATCATGTAATTTACCTGAGGAATAAAAGAAGAAAACCAAAAAATAAGGCTGACAGTTATCTTGACTATCTTAAACTAAATCGTCACCTTCTACCAAGCACATAATGTTTTCTCACATAATTTCCTTCATCAAGATTTAAACTCATTTTTTTTTCTACAACTACACATACACAAAGAATTCATTTAGGTCAAAGTGAGATTCTATTTCATCCTAGTATCTTCCCAGTATTAACAGTGTGATTACTTTGAAATTATTATTAAAAATATTTTTTCCTAACAAACACCACCAATATTTAAAGTATGGACTGAAATCAAAAGTTGGGCTGTTACAAAAAAAAAAGTAGCTAAAACAAAATGACTATGACCCAAGAAAAAACTACTATTGCTATTTTTTAAATGCAACTCCAAGACAAACTGTGTAAACTAGGAAAACACCACATTTTTAAGCAAAGGCTAAGTATAAAAATATCTTTAAATGTATTTTAATTTTGAAAAGTGGAGACATTTTCAGGCATGGGTTTTTAAAAACAGCATCCACTAATAAAGTTGAAAAATAGTTATGTTTCTATTATGTAAATCTACATTTTTCTATGTTGCCAAAGGTACACTTGAATATTCCAATGGGACATTAGGAAGATAAGGGTGGCTAAAGGTTAAAATAAAATTCTAGTCTATCTTCATAACTAACATCTGAATTTTACTCTCATTTTATATTCATAAAGTTTTGTTGTTGTGCACATGTTTTAATGATAGTGATGTTACATGTGTAACTTGCCTGAATGAGAAATGAAAGGAACAGAACCAAAAGGATCTTCTGGAGGATGGGTACATGGAGCAGAAAGTGGGTCTACATTCTTATCTGAGGATGCTTTCTCCTCGAGCCTGTCTGCAAAAATAAGATGAAACAAAATAAAAAAGAAAGGAAAAGAAAAATGGTCTTTTAAATCAAAAGTGATATACTTCTATATAAATAAAAAGTGAAACAAAATAGCCTTTTGAGAAGTATTAGATTCAGAGTTGCACTGTTCTAAGCAGTAAGGCATTATCTTGAGCCTAATACATTATGCCTTGCTACCAAGGCAAGTCTCACAATATTATCAGCACTATGTGTCATTAAATACAATTAACCTAATAAATAAGCTCATGTAGTTCATTTAAATAAATTATCTGTAATGCTGTAACATATTGGACCTAACTGTAAACTCTGTTTACTAAACAATGCCATATTTGGCATACTTTCTCTAAAAACTATGTGAGAGAATATATAATGGTCATTAATCCATATAAATAGGTAAATCATATTTCTTAATAAAAAGTAATTCACTATATTTCACTTTATTATTCATTTCTCAATTTACTTTGTATTTACCATCAAATCATTCACATACACGCATACAAAACCACAGATAAATACATAGGATTAGCATTTAGTATGGGCCAGGCACTGTTCTAGACAATTGGCACTGTAAAATGATACAAAACAAAGACCCTTACCGTGAACTTATATGGTGACTGAACAAGCAAGGAGCAAAAGAAGAAATGTATGCAGTATGTTGGGGGAGGGGAGGGGAGGGGAGGGGAGAGGATTCTTAGCAATTAAAAGTATGCTATTTGAGACCTATTCAGCCAGATATTTTAGGCATTCCCAGGACTAGACCTTTGGTCCATCATCATTCAAAACAATACAATTCAGAGTTAGGTTTGCCTATATTAAAGAATTCTTTAGGTAAATTCTGCTGGTTTCAACCAAATTCTAAGGTACTCTACAAGTTACTACAGGGTGGGAATGGGAAATACAAAATAGAACTGGAATGCTTATAAACAATTTGTGGTGTAAGATTGAAGTAAAAATCCCCAAAGTAAAAGCTGCATCCCCTCAGTGATGGGGACCTTTTAGAGAACTTGTGGCAAACCTATGGTACACATGCCTTCTATCACTGAAAGTGCTTAAAGGCTTATTATCACTATTTTAGAGCTTTCAATGATACAAACAGTCCCCTGCAGCACATGCCTAGTTCATCACCACTGCATGATAATACTTCTCAAATTTAATTAATGTGCACACTAAAATTTTTTTAATGTTTTACTGTCGAAACACCTACTTACAGGAAACTAGTCTTATTGCATCTTTCTAAAAAAAGGTTCAATAATATATAATGAAAGGTTCTTAACTTATTTGACTGATGAGCCACAATTGGATTTTAAGAGTCATTGAATCAGAGAGATTACCTGTGGATACCTCTTTTATCAAGCTCTGAATGCAATTAAAGAGTAACTGTGACCCAGAAGTATGCCTCGTCCTAGACCTCCCAATCCTTTTCCATCTCCCATCTCAAGATTCTAGCATATAAAATAGTGAGGACAAAGGACATCAGAACTGGGAAAGAACAACTTGGTAACTCAGAATGATAACCACTGTATAGCAATATCCATGAGCCCTCATTCTTGAAAATCAAGACTAAAAGTATGCAGGTACCAAGTCCAACTGCCTGGATTCCTATGTTAAATGAAGTAACCTAGACCTAAGGAATTATTATCTGAGTAGAAGCTCAGGAATATGAATTTTAAAGTACTGTTCAATTTATAAACCACTATTATATCAATGGTTTTCAGATTATAAAATGCAAAATTGCTACCAAGGCTCTTTAAATCCTTATATACTTGGTACACTGTGTCCATCAATCCATGTTGGGGATTATGATACTATTTATATAAAGAACACTGCATAGTTATGACAAAAGTACAAGCACTGTCATGTAGCATTAAATTAATTTTTATATGAATCCCTATAAGGACAACTATGGGAGACATTGTTCAATGCAAAGTTCATTATTTTAAAACAGAAATTACTTTAAAACAATGAGTTCATATTAAAACAAAATCATATTCTCAATTCTCAAGAAACAATTGGTTTTTTTAATGAAATATTTTTAAAACATTTGGATTTCTATAGTTCATGATAAGCTGGACACAAAATATTCATTAGTTTTTAAATAATTATAAATAAAAATGAAATGGTTAGATAGAACTACTGCTCAAATACAGTCAGCCCCACAATGTACTTTTCAATGACTGGTTTCTTTTTTTTGTTTTTTTCTTTTTTCCAGTACCAAGGATTGAACTCACAACCTAGCACTTATGCTGCTGAGCTAATTCCCCAGCCCCAAATGACTGGTTTCTTTATATCACAATAAATTCTGAGTAATTTTTTTTAATGTAAGAAACCCACCTACCTCTTCCTGCCTTCCCAAAGAATTATGCTGGCAAAAACAATTGTCTTTTCAAGAATTTGAACAGATACACATAGGAAAAAATACATAAATCCTAGAATCAAGGTACACTCAATTATATCACCATGAAATTTTAAAATTCTATAAAGTTCATTCAGTTCTGTGCTTATATGGATAGTAGCTGAAAAGGCTAAAAAGAAAGGTTAATAACTTAAGTTTTAAAGAGTAGTCTTCATCTGATACTCCTGAAATTGTTCTAGTACACCTGAAAGTGTGTTAGTCTGAACTGAAGGCACAGTAATAGGTCTAAATGAGCTACAAAAAAGTGAAAGTTAATGTTTTATAATAAACTACATATTCAGACATTTATACCTATTTTATTCTGTGGTTTCATAGATAAAACATTCAATAAAATGGCACAGTAATCATAATCTTTGGGATATTCAATTTTTCCTTTTTACTTATTTTGATGAAATTTTAAACAGAAACAAATCCACCATCAAAAAAATTTTAATCATTATTCTTACTAACGATACAACTATTTCAAAAATTTCTCCAAACACCTCAACTCTAATTAGTTTAACATATTAAATATGAAAATTAAATATGTAAATTATACATCCAAATCTGGATGTTTGGTACAACACAATGACAAATATAAGCTTAAGTTTAAAAAAATATATTGTACAAGCTTTATTACCTCTGCTGAAACTTCTGAATTATAAACATCATTCACTTACAATGCAAGTAAAAGACAAGTTTGCTGTATATGTTAAGTCTCTTTGCATAGTATGTGCATCAACTATTTTCCTAAAGACCACTAAAAAAAGTTATTATGAATTACTAATATTAATATTTCAAAATGGTACCATTCTTTTAAAACTACCTTCTGGAAAATACACAAAAGTAAAATAAATCCTAGAAAACATATCCTTTTCTCTATTTTTTATAGAAATAACTATATATCACTTTATAAGAAAAACCTTAATTGCAATGTATTATTCTGACTGTAGATTGCTTCACAACCATTACGTCATTATATGAACAATACTTGTATTTTTAAGGACCATGTAAAAACTTTCAGTTTCACACAGGAAAACATTTTAAAACTAACTATAAATTGCTTTAGAACTAGCAACTTTGGAAATCATTAACAAGTATTTGTGCCAAGAAGGCACAAATGATGCTGTTAGGTACTTCAAATGCATCAGTAATTTATTTCTTCATTTTAGAAAAGTCATTAGAAAGAGAAAAACCAAGGAGTAATGCCACCAATTTTCATTGTAATCAGTCTTCTACTGAAATTCTTAAGGTGTTGGCATAGGTCTTTTGCCTATCAGTATAATTTAAATCCCATTAAGTAGATCAAATATTACATACATACATACATACATACTGCTTGTATCTTAAAGAGATAGTAAAAATGACTAAACATTACAGTTAAGTAGAGCTGTGAGAGAAAATGTTTCTAAATGACACATTCTATACATTGTTCATCTCTTTACAAACTTCAATGAAGATGCTTGTGCCATTACAATGGCTGTAAATGACTGCGGAAAACACATCATTTTCTATCAGTTTCCTTGTTGTCATTTGTTCCTTCTGCTACTGACATTTGCCCACGATGTTGTTTCTAATTTAATTTTTAAGTGAGCAGTTGAATAACTTGACCATCTAGATATAATTTTTGAATACCAACAGAAGGCAAAAACCTCAGGACAGAGTCTACAGAATTATACAAAAGGTTAGGAAATGGAAAGTGATATTTATTTACCAGTGTCTTTAAAGAAAGGCATTATTTCATTAAGTTCTCCACAGAACATCATGAAGTAGGTAGGTACCATCTATCCCAGGTTATAAAAAAAGGCTGTGAGACTACCAGAGGCTGAGTGACTTCACTGAGATTATAACCTTATTAAATGCCACTGTCAGGAATCAAAATCCTACTTTCTGATATTTTGTGTTAAATTAAATGCAAAGGTCTTGTGGTAGGGACTCAGTAGCATGGGAATGGCTGTTTTCCAAATGGCAGAGGTTGCTCCAAGTTTGACCTTCAGATAAAGCTCTTTCTGTTCATTATCTATAATGAACACTGCAATGAAGTCTAAACTAACTTTGGCATACGTGTATACACAAAATGTACAAATTATACATATTATCTGACACTGATGTTTGAAAACAAATAGCTGGTTCAAGATTTTAGACCAATACTGATGAAGTTACACACACAGGCATATTCTTTATAACATTCTTGCCTACACCAAATAAAACAAAGTGTCATTATGATTCTAAGCTTAGAATAGCACATCTTATGTGGTACAAAAAGAGTATTCTTTACCTACTCCATAAGTTGATTTAAAAGGGGTGGGGAGGCCCTCAAGATGTAGTTCACGGCCCTGAGTTCAACCCCCCAGTACTATTAAAAAAAAAAAAAAATTCCCAATGAGTAGGAAATACTCATTTAGCATACCCCTGTCAGAACACATTAAAATGAATACCTTATGCTTTTAAAATAATCTTGTAAGTTACAATTTGGGTACTCCCTCTATCTTCTCCCTACTATTCCTTCAAAAGAAAGAGATGAATTTTTCTTTTTTAAAAACCGTGCTTTGGGGGCTATTTAACATAAAAGGACAAAATGCCAACAAAAAATTTGTGGTTAAAAAAATGTAGTAACATGCAAGACTGGTTTTAGCAAAGTTAGCAAACTTTATTAAGAGCTCAGAACTCATTTTTATAACTATATTTAATCATCAATGAGGTTTTTATAATATATACCCAATATGTAAAATACAAGTTTAAATCCCAAATAAGAATCCTTATATGAAGGCAAGGAATTTACCAATTTTACATAAAATATATACAAGTTTGGAACAAAACATTTCACCTACTAAATGTATTCAAAAAGCCAATTAACTAAATAAAATATAAAGCAGAACTGGGCACTATTGGGACCTTCTTTCCACATGCAGAAGCTAAAAACACACTTGTGCATGTCCATGTGCATGTGCACACACATGCCTCAAAAACCTAAAAATTATCTGGTTATCCAGAAGTAAGCTTTATGATCCTATTTTATAAATCTCAAAACATCCAGGAACCTGCTTCAAAAAAGAAAGAGAGAACATTTCTAAGATAGGTATGGGGAGGCCTGACATACATTAATCAGTTTAAGAAAAGGCAATGAATGATACCAAGTAAAAACATTGAGATAACTGATTTAAAGTGAAAAAGAATTTATTTAACTTTTGCCATATCAGGACAACAAAGCAGTCCTTTATGTGACGACTGATTAAAAAGGTATTACAGAACATTAACATAATGTAGTAGCCTCCATTTTCTTTCAGGCATTTTCAAAGGGCATCTCAGATCCACAATATTTTCAATTGAGTGTGCAATAAAACAGAGCTACAAAATGGTTAGTAAGGTAAGATACTGATGTCTCCTTCTTTATTTGAACATTAATTTTCCATGTTTCGGAGATATGCTGATTTTAACATTCATAGAGATGCAGTATTTAAATGTCAGGATATTAGCATATTACCAGCAATCTTGGGTTTTACAGCTACTATCAAGCAACTAATCTCTAATGCACACAACATAGTTAGATAGTAAATGTGAAAGATGGCCTGAATTTTGCCCTCATATGCACAAAAAGAACTTTCTATATATACCACCTCAAGACAGCCTTTGGCCTTGCTGAATAATTATAGAGTTGCTATTTTATTCTGATGCAAAATAAGCCTTCAAGTGTCCCTTACTTGATCTTAGAAGGTCAAATTCTCTGTCCAACAATTCCTCTTCTGTTAACTTGGAGAAATTATCTTCTCCAAAAGGATTCCATCCTGACATATCAGGTGGGTTACTGACATTCTTCTGATTTGTAAAATTTGCAACTGTCTCTTTCTCCGACATTGACCTATACAACAATTGAACGAAGAAAAATAAAGGAAACAAAAACATCAGAATTTTAAAAGGCACAGTGTACTAATTCATACTTTATAAATGTTTAAATAACTAGACCATTTTACTATAATGGAGATGGCAGACTGTGGGTATGGAATGGAGAGAAAGAGCAACTGGGATCTGAACCACCTCCACAAAGTAAACTAGTTCCATCATCTCTTGTGTAAAGAACACTAGCTGTGATCCTTAACCCATCTGTGCCTCAGTTTTTTCAGGTAAAGCAGAAGAGTGACAGTATATACCTCATAGGGTTACTGAGGAGATTAAATGATTTAAGACATGTAAAGCAAGAATAATACTACCTAAGAAAAATAATAACTTGATAAAAGTTAATTATTATTTCCATAGTACACAAATTTGTAGGTGAAAAACACCTACCACCAAACAGTATTATTCCAAAGTAACTACTTACTAAATACTGTGGTGGCTGTGCAGGATACTAAAGTAATTTTTCTTTTGAAAAAGTTATTCCTGACATATAGTTACCCACAGAGGATAAGCTGCTAAGATCACTTTATGAAGTAGTTGAATTAAGTGATGGTTATTTTGTATATTTATAATAAGTTATTGCTGCTGCTTAAAGCAACTATAATCTGGAACCTGGCAGCATTTACTCTTTGGAAGTTTCCTGATAGGCCTCTGGGCTATTCAGGGAAGACACGAGTCTAAAGACTCCTTAACTCAAGAGTACTTGGGTACCTCTCCCTCAACCCAAGTCTGGAATCACGATATATGAATGAGGTAATATAACAAAGCTGTCCAGTTCCTTTCATAATTGAGAACCACATTGTTTAATACTGACAGTGGAGGGAGAATTTCCATATTCAAAGAAATGTCTCAATTTTGGACCACTTGACTCATCCTTTTCAATTCACTTTCCCCCTAGCAACTTCTCTCACTGCCACTACATTGGTCTTAGGAGGGAAAAGATGTCCATTTAATCCCTTAATTCAAAATTCCCTCAGTATATCTCAGCCAAGAATAGAATGTTTAAACAATTATTTAATGTTATAGTACAGAGAGAAAAACAGTAATATATTTACAAGTCAGAACACAGACTTGCTTAGTAAATAAAACTTAAGTATTGCCATGGTCCAAACCTACCTCCGAGAACAGAAACCCACCCACCTCTCCCCAAAATTGTTTTTAAACATTTTCAGGGTTCTCAGAACACACAGCAGGGAAGACAAAACTTAAAAGAGTATGTCCCCTCCTGTCTGTTAATAATCTCTTTCTGATTTCTATCTGAATCACACAGCTTCATTCCTGAGATGTATGTATGAATTCTTGGTAGACTACACTCAACAGTATATCATCTTAACCTAAAGTTTGAGGACATTAAAATATGTCTGCAAGGGCTGGAGATGTAGCTCTTTGGTAAAGCACTTGCCTGATATGCCTGAAGCACAAGGTTAATCCCAAGCAACACCAAAAAAAAAAAGTATGTACACATACAACTCCTCCCTGCAAAAGCTGAAACTTCTTTCTGCTTTTTGTCATTTTCCTACTCTGGTTACAATTTTTTGTTTTGCACACATACCACTATTCTGTAATAAATTCAACAGCATATTATAAATAATAAGATTGGATTAAATTATAGGCACTAAAATAAACTATGAAATGCAAGCAGTTACCTAATGAATTTTCAAAAGCAAGACATATTTGAAAGTAAGTGCTCAATGATAAGAATGAAATGATTTTCCTCAATTTTAAAAAGAGGAAAAGGAAAGACTGTGTGTACAGCTCAGTGGTAAAGCTCTAAATGCTGCTGGATATTACTAAGCCTATCGGTAATCATAGTTAGCAGAACTGGTGGGAAAGAAATAAAGGGTAAGGATTCTGAGAAGAGAAGAGAAGAGAAGAGAAGAGAAGAGAAGAGAAGAGAAGAGAAGAGAAGAGAAGAGAAGAGAAGAGAAGAGAAGAGAAGAGAAGAGAAGAGAAGAGAAGACTAGGAAGGAAAAAAAAGGTGCTCTACAACAAGACGGACTCTAAGTAAATTTAAGAGTTACAGAATTGCTCCACTGAACAACTGCATTCACTTCCACAATAATTTACTTTGCACTGACAGGAAAAATACTTGCCTATTTGCACTGTAAGAGGAGTCCACGATGGTTCCAATCTGAACTGGAAGGGATGAAGTGTAAGAAACTAAAGCTGGTGAGAACTCTTGAGGGGAGGTAAGATATTCAGGTGATGCCTGCTGTCGAGGCTGCTGATGCTGAGTTAGCATCTGCTGCTGCAAGAAACCCTGCTGATACTGCTGCATCTGAAACAACAAACAACAGCATCCAAATGAACCCTCAACTCACCAAAGTATTTTCAATTTTGCAAATATTTACTATATTTCCTCCTTTCCAAACTGGTGGCAAACTAAAAACCTAGAAAACAATGTATATTTGAAGGACAAGCTCTGTTAACTTGAAAATAGTAACAGGATAAATAGTAACTATTTAAAAAGTTGTGAACCTAGGCTCCCATGGCCATTTTTTAAAAATCCTCCTTTATCACATTTCCAGTGGCTTGAAGCACTGGTGGTATAGGCATGACTGTGCTATAAGGCAGGTTGTACCACTAGTGATACATGCATGACTGTTCCATCAGCCAACCTGTACCACTGGTGATACAAGTGGTACAGTCCATGTATTAGACAGCTATGTGCCACTTGTGGTTCAAGCTGCCAAGCAGTGAGATGTATGAATTGTTGCCCCATCATGAACATGGCAAATATTTTAAGAAAAAGCAAGAGAATACTTAAAAACTCTAGTGTAATAGTTACTATTACTAAAATCCTAAAGTACATGCATCAGAAGCACACATATGTTTTCCTTTAAGTTTTATTTTATTCAACAGATAATCACTGAATGAAAGGGACACACAGGGCAAAAGACTGAGTAGCAGATCACTTTCCTTATAAAAGAAGCATGGTATCAATCAATTGCCATGTGGCATTTTCAGGTGCCATAGGTCAGCAAAATTAAAGGCTGCTTGAGAATATATGACTGCCAATGAAATATATGTCAATTCACTAACCTGAACTAATTCTGAATTGTTAAATTCTGTACACTACCATTTATACTGTGAATTTCAAAATTATAATACATACCCAGAGAAATCGCTAGAAATTATACAGCACTTACCACTGTAGGATACTGTGACGGTGGCGGCTGCGGCTGATATAATGGATGCATTAAAAACTGTTGTTGAAATAACTGTTGCTGCTGCATTGCATGCTGGTACTATAATGAGAAAAGAAAAAAAACTGATCAATATTAAACATGCCCTTTATACGCAAGAATCCCATTTTTATGTACTGATTTGATATTTAACAAAACATCCTAGTAATATATGTTATAATTACATATACATATCTATGTACATGGAAGGTAGATATATAAGTAATTATACCTTAAACACTGTTATCAGAATTGCTTTATTAATAATTAACAAATTTCATTCATTTAGATGTTTAGAAAAAAGTTGATGCTGAATATTTTCATCATCTCTTCCTAGAGCATAAAGATGCCTGAAACAACTTCTGGCCAGGAATCCCTGATAGTAAGGCCCACTTTTGTCTACACCTTCACTGGTATGTTCTGGCTATTCCAGGCACCATTTCCTTACTCCCTTCTTCTCTAGCAGTATCAAGCAAAATTAGAAGAGAGTGACACCTCCTGAGATGTATTGGCATAGCAACAACCCTATGCATGACTCCAAGCCTGGCTACTACTGCCACTGACAGCAGACTTTGGCATCACCCACATAGCATTAGTTATAGGTGCATGCAGAATGCAAGAGTTGTGGAGCCAGGAAGGCTTCTACCTGGATTTCAGAAGAAGGTCTGGGAGGTAAGGCAATGTCTAAAGCTGTGAGTATGAAACAGAAGCTACAGTGGAGACTCTAGAAGCCTAGAGAAGCCAGAAACATTGATTACCTGAGGAAAGCTGGAAGAAGTAAGCAGAGTGGACCCAGAAGAGAAACCATGAGAGCTACAATCACCAGAAGTACCATATGGGTGGAGTTACACAAGCTTTTGGAGTTTCACATCTTGCCAGATTGCGTCAAATGTTGGACATATAATTATAGGACGTAATGCTTGCCCTGCTAGATTTTGGTCTTGCATTATTCCCATTCCTTTGTGTCCATTTGAACTTTTTGGAATGGTGATGTCTATCTTGTGCCATTGAATGGTGGATGTGTTAAATTTTCTTTTCATTTGTACAAGGGCTTGTAGCTAAGTGCTTTAAATCTCAGGAAAAAATGTGGACTTGGACTTTTCAGAAAATGCTGCAGCTCTTAGGACTTTGGCAACTCTTACAGATGGACTTAAATGCCTTTGCATAAAGAGACGTGTGTCAGTGTTTGGGAGTTCAGGGGCAGAACATTATCACTTGTGTCTAAATGTCTCCCCAAAGCTTTATAAGCTTATAGGTGGGGCTTTTTCAGAGGTGGATGGTTCTACAGTGTGTATGTTGGGTTCAGAGATGTAATCCTGGAATTGATTCATGGTTTTGTGCTAGGATTAAGAGTGTGAATGCTACTCACTCTAACAGTGTCCTGGACAAAATATAAGAGAAGGAGGGTCACTTGTCACTGTTTGTCACTTGCTGCTTGCTGCCTTCTGTTAACTCTGTGATGCACCGCTGCCATGCCACATTGCATTGGAGCCAGTCAAGTATGAACTGAAACCTCTACAAACTGAAAGCCACATAAGCCTGTGCTCCTTTAACTTTGGGTATCAAATATTTTGTCTCATAATAAGAAAAGTAACTAAGGCAGTGCCCATGATACAAAACACAATTCAGTGATATTCCACTGCTATGTGAGTTTCACAGCACTATCCTATATATTTAAAGTAACAGAGTGTTACCTGCTGCATGTAAGCATCTTGAAGTAACTGGTGCTGCTGTTGCTGCTGGTGAGGATGGCGATGCTGTGAATGAAGCTGCTGTAACCTCCAGTCTCCCTGTTGGAGCTGCTGGAGGACTCTGTGCTGCTGTGGTGGCTGCTGAGGAGGACCCTCTCCCAGGAAACTTTCAGGGCAATTTCCAGGTCTCAAGGTTCCTAAGATAGGTTTCCAAAAATGTTCATTAATGTACTAATAATTTCAGAAAAATGGTTACATCTCTGTATTTATCATCTTCCATATATACATAGTCTAAAGAATGTACTGTAATTTTAAGTGCCTAGGAAACTTAATTTTGTCTTCTCCAACTATGAACAAATCCTAGACACATTTTTTTATGCTTCTTCTGTCCATAAACACACCAGCCCTAGCAGTTTGACCCACATATCTCAATTATATCATGTATTATTATGAGTATTTCCACTGATGGGATTCTCTGAATCTCTAATGCAATTTCCACCTATTCACATTCTTGTCCTTTAAAGTTTAGCTCAAATCTCTTCCTTTTCCTTCATCTAATAATCTCACTCAATTACTTCATTCTGTCTTACACATATTAATAGTTTACATGGCTATGTTCTAGCCTGGGACCCTGAAGGACAGAACAATATTTACCTGTTAGAGAAAGAGCCTTTTATATGGAAGAAGTTCATTAAATGCTTATTGTAGTGAATCTATTAACACTTATCTACTAATTGACATTTATTTACAAGCTCTGTAAATTTCATCTTTAAAATATTCTACAGCTAAACTTTTGAAATTAGCTAAAAATAAAAAGTATACATTATCAAAAAAGGAATATAATACCTCATACACTGTAATTTCTGTGTTCTCTTCCAGTGACTAATCCTTACTCAAATAAAATTATATGAATAGTTTAGATGTTTCACACAACCCAGGGATTCATGTGTTAAAAGCTTAGTGCCCTGATGACACCATTGAGAGACTGCAGAACTTCAGGAGACGAAACTTATGGAAGAGCCTTAGGTCATTGGGGCTGGCCCATGAAAGGGGATTGTGGGACCTCAACTTCTTCCCCTTTTTGTTTCCTAACCAAAGATTGTGGGACCTCAACTTCTTCCCCTTTTTGTTTCCTAACCAAAAGTGAGTAATCTGTTCCATCATGTCATCCCTACATTGCTATCCAGGAACTACAATGGAGGCCTAAGAGCAATGTGTCCACCCCATCATAGACTGAAACTTCTAAAATTGTAAGTCAAAATAAACCTCTGCTCTAATTAAATTATTTCCCTCAGGTATTTTATTACACTGATGCAAACCTGATTAAAACAATAACTGCTCAATCAAAAAGGGAAGAAAGGTGAAGGGAGAGTACAAAGAGGGAGCAAAGTTTCATTAATGTTAGTAAACCTCCTCAGGCCTAAGTACAGTATGTCTGTGAAAACAATTTCCAAATGATTTCTAATTCTTTTAATTATATGAAAAAAGTTCAGTTGAATTATTCTTGAAGATAAAATATAAAAATAAGAGGAAGAAAAGGAAAACCATTTCATCACACATATAACTAACTACCTTTTTAAGCATATTTCTTTCCAGGTAGGAGTATACTAAAGTTACGCTCCTTAGTTATATGCATTCATCAAGTTTGATATCTGGCTGAAAAACATATTCAGAGCCCAATCATAAGCCATGGAAAATCATGAAATGACTATGAGGCTCACTCACTTATGTTACAAATTGTGGCTTTTCTTTAGTGCCATCAAGCTCTTCAAAGAGGAGTATCATATGTTCAAAAGCCCAACCTGCACAACTTGGCAAATTTCTGTCTTAAAAGAAAATGGAGATTCAAAGATAGCCAATTGTCAGGTAACATGATAAAGAGCCTCTCTCAGAAAAACAACTCAGATGCTAGAATTTAACATCACGGAGAAAACCAGGCAAAAGAAGAGGAATTCTCACAACCCAGGAAGAAACTGAGCAAAAAGAAAAAGAAAAAAATATAAAAAAAGAAGAAGCGTGGACAGAAGGCTGGAGCTGGGCACACTCCTGTCCTGTACCAGGCGCGTCTTAGAGTCCAGTGACTAATGATCAAGCTGAGGTCTCATCCCCGCCGAGAGCTGGGGTTGGTGAGCTGGAAACTCTTGGCAGGAGGAGGCACTGCCACAGGGAGTTGAAATGGTGAACTGAGCTGCACAGACTTTGGTGAGTGCTGGGAACTGGGTTCCCCAGAGCAGGGTGACCGGCTAGACAACATATTGGATTTGGGCAGGACAGGCTTGAATCAACAACTGAAACGGCATCAGTTGGCAGCTCCTGGCCCAAAGCAGACTGGTGGGATCTGCTTGGGCTGGACCATGCCCCTAGTAGGGACCCAATATCCAGGGATGAGGCTGTCCCAAAAGTGTGACATCAGCAGGGCACACACTAAAGTGCTGAAGACTCTCACTAGTTGACTGTCTTAGAGGGGAGGGGCTGGCCCACATTGCCCCTGCATACACCTCACAGATTAACAGCAAACTGGAGAGGGCAGCATTCCCCCAGCCAGTACGCTTCAGAAAAACTGTAAGCAATATGAAAAGGTCCTGAGACCTCCACCATTCACTTGTCTGAAAGAAACCAGAAACATGTCGGGCATGGTGGCTCAAGCCTGTAATCCCAGCACTTGGGAGGCTGAGGCAGGAGGATCGTTGTGAATTCAAGACCAGCATGGGCTACAAAGTGAGCTCAAGGCCAGCCTGAACTGCATAGCGAGACCCTGTCTCAAAAAAAAGACAAAAAAAAAAAAAAAGAAACCAGAAATATGACAAGACAAAGAAACAACAAAAAGCCTCCATCAGGGAATATGAGTCCAGGAGAGGTAAATACAGAGGAGATCAAGGGTAGAAAACATGCAGTATCAGACACGGCCTCATTGGAAATAAATAGTTCCGTGACCTCATTGATGAATTTAAACCTGAAATTTTAACTCAGGTGAAGCAAGATATAAGAAGATTAATAAAAGAAACTCTGAGTATTCCTCAAGAAGACACAAATGGAAGAATGGAGGAACCCAGGGAAAGGAGAGAAGCCTTTGATGAAGAATATAAACAAAATCTAGAATACATGGAACAGATCCAAAGGGAATACCAGGAAATTAAAAACTCCATTGAAAGCTGGCAAAACTTCTTAACAGAAACTAAAGACAGACTTTCAAAACTTGAAGACAGATTTGCAATGTATGATGGTGAAAGGAAGGATCTCTTAAAAATAACAAGGAACCAGGAAGTAACAATACAAAGGCTAGAAGACAAGAAGATTTATAACTTAAGAATAAAAAACATGAACGAAGAAGCAGGGACAAATACAAATGAAATAAAAAGGCTATTCACAGAAATAATTAAGGAAAACTTCCCAAGCATAGGAAAAGAAAATGATATTCAGATGTATGAGGCATACAAAACTCCTTCCAGCTACAACCAAAACAGATCTACACCCAGAAATATAATAATCAGAAACCCAGAAATCTATCACAAGAACAGAATATTAAAAGTGGTCAGAGAAAAGAAACAGATTACCTATAAAGGAAAACTCATTAAAATCACAGCGGACTTCTCGATGCAAACTATCAAATCAAGAAGAACTTGGAGCAAAATATTCCAAGCCCTGAAAGAAAATAACCTCCAATCCAGAATGATGTACCCTGAAAAACTGCCTCTTAAAATTAATGGAGAGACAAGGTATTTCCATAACAAAGAGGAACTGGGGGAGTTCGTGACCACCAATCCAACCCTGCAAAGAATACTGAAGGACATTCAAGACAGAAGAAAATCACCAGGATTCCAGGAACAATGGCAGAAAGGCCTCAATGAAAGGGGCAGACAGTTGAATGAAGGAGAAAAGTAAACAACAATGACAGAAAAATAGCATAGCAGAGATGAGGCAGAAAAGATTGGCTGTATCGCTGTTTTGTCTTCACTGATTTTATTTGAATCTGGTATGCTCGATAGTATCAAGTCTGAGAGTAGAGGCAACTACTCTGAAGACGACAAGATTCAATAGGATACTCATTCTGGTTTGATTATTAACTGCCTTTGAAGTCCTATAATGTCTCCAATGTTTGGTTTTTATTAATAGTGCTATGTACTACTATGTTTAATTATACTATGCCTGATGATAAAGACAATTTAATTGAAAATAACAAGAGACATCCTAGTAAATACCGTAGATCACCTAGTATTGTGGTTTTATAGGTCCTTTTCATTTCGTGTTTTTCTAGGAATTTGTTTTGTTGACTTGTTTTGATTTGTTTTTCCCTAATACAGAAAGGCTAGGTATACATGTAGAGACTTATACATATGTAGAACTTCTAACAGCTTACGAGAATTGATTATAGTTATTGTAAAAAAAAAAAAAAAGAGAGAGAGCGAGAAAGAGGAAAAGAAAGTATTCTAAAGGATATAACTGCATGTATGTTTAAGTGTGTAGGATTGATAACCATATTGCTAAGTTTTTGTTGGATAGGTGAACAGAAGTCTTTGCAGTCTCACTGTTTGAATGTCCACTTTGTATGCTTTACTTTTGTAACTTGAACAGCTACTTCTAAGAAGAAAATATGTAATTATCAACTAGTGATTGTTTACTGGTTTTTTTTTTGAAATTATGTATTATTTCTACCCTGTTTCATTTTTTTTTTCTTTACATTAAAAAAAGTCATAAAAGAAAATGGCTAGGGAATGCAGCTCCATGTGAAGGACCTGGATTCAGTCCCCAGAATCATCAAAAAAGATAATAATAATAAAAAGCTACCATCAAACAAGATCATTCTGTGACTGCAACACATCAAGACAATAAAACTATGCCATGTTCACATGTGGACACATACAGAATCATTAGCATTGCCCAAAATATTAACCCACAAAAATGACCAACATAAAAGTCAGCTAAGATTTAAGATACTAGCCAGGCATGTGGTACACACCTCTAACTCCAGCACTTGGGAGGCTGAGGCAGGAGGGTAGCTACAAGTTTGAGGCCAGCCTGGTCTACACAGTGAGTTCAAGGACAGCCTACACTCCATAGTGAGACCTTGTCCCAAAAAGAAAAAAGAAAAAAACACAGAAACAAACAAAATAGATTTAAGATACCTAATCACATACCCCTGGTTTTGGATAGAATCCAATGAAGATTCACTTCATTAAAACCTCCCCAAAATTACCTTAAAAACCCTAAGTCCGTCAGTAATTTTTTTCAAAAACTATCTTACCAAGTCATCTCACAGATTCCCACAGTTTTGGAATAATAAACCTAACTTGCTAAAATACAAGTGTACTCCCAGTGGTCTTTCGCTGAAGAACACTGATACATGATAAACATAGTAGATAAGCTCTCCAACCAAAAAAGGTAGAATAAAGGGAACACTGAATGTTTACTTGAGACAGAATTTTTCTAGACATAATATACCTTGTTATTGAATCTATGAAATCAGAAAAGTAGTGACACACTGGTTCATAAATGCTTGCAAACAATTTGGTTTTCAAACAACTTGGTTTTCAAACACAATCGACAAAGTTTTGCTTCTGTTTACAAACTTCACATCAGGTGACAAACACAACCTGACCATCTTCCCCACTCAAACACAAACATAGTCATCTTGCCCACAACTGTAAAGGAAGTTCATGTAAAGGAGTTTATCACTCTAGTTATTATGGCCATATAAACAGAATGCTAGTGAGGCTAAGAAATGGCAAAACAGGAATCAAATACAAAAGATATAAAATTTCCATTATTTTCTCACTTTCATAGAGTATTACAACTGGTGTACCTAATTACCACAGAGGTATACAGCAGTATGCAGGATAATATAAAAGTAAACAGTATCTTCTTTGATCATATAACTTACTTCATTAATAACAGTAGGTAATAGTTAATATTTCTTAAAGGCTTATTTTAGAATGGGTACTATATTAAGCAGTTATTTAATTCTCCCAACAAGCTCATAAAGTAAGTACTAGAATTTTTAAAAGAGATATTACTAACAATTGAAAAATACTCAAACCAGATTCAAAAGCTTCAAAGAACGGGCTTTTCAACATCACATTACTCTCAATGAAAATATTTTAACATTAAAAAGAGAGATTTGTCATGAAATAAAGTACAAATTGGGGTTTCTTTTGAGGTAACTCTTCCTACCCAGGTCCTTAAGAGGCAACATGTACTCTCTAAAATCAGGAATATTTCCATAGGGGACCTTCCCTCACATTTGTAGCACTGGGAACTGAACCAGAGCCTAACTCATGCTTGGTAAACAGTCTACCACTAAACTATACCTTTGGCCCTTACTTAATTTTGAGACAGAGACTCATTAAGTTGCCCCAGACTAGCCTCAAACTCATAATCCTCCAACCTTAGCTCCCAAGTACCTGGGATTAAAAGCATATATCCACCATGCCTGACTGAAAAAAAAAATTTAGTACCACTCTGTATCATAATTTTTAGAAGATATTTTAGATTAGAAAAATACTTTTTCTCAAAATCAAACAAGGAGACCAGTTTTTACCCTGCCATGTTCACGTGATTCCTTCACCAAACTCTAGATTCAATGCAAAGTCATAACATTACATGGGGAGAGATTTAACTACCTTCTTTCCAGCACAACACAAAATTTTCTATACTCTTGAATCTTATCATTACCTACCCCATTCCTAGTAGTTGATGACTTTAGAAACAAGAGTTTATACTTATAGAACCAAAGCAAATTGTGAGCTTTTTGTATCATGTTTTTACACTGCCAATAACTTCACTTTCTTTACCTTTAGAAAGACAGCCAAGTTTATCAGACATCAGTAGAAAACATCCTGAAACTTTGTATTACCTGCTTTCAATATTAAATTTGCTAGTAATTTATACCCATAAAAAATTAAACCATAAAAGATTTATTTACACTGACTAAGAAGGGACAAAGTTACATTACCTTTTGGTCTGTGGTTACCAAATTCACTAGGAGCAGGGACTTTCACAGGAGTTGCTGAACTCTGAATGGTCAGCACACTGGGAGTGGTAGTAGTAGAGTTGGCCTTTGGTCTTTGTCTTGGTGCAATTGAGGTTTCTGTTGGTCCAATGGTATCTGTTATTCTACAACAGAAGAATACATTTCATTACAAATACTGAGATTATTTCTAATTTATTTTTTTCTATAAAATATCTCAACAGATGCATTTAATTATTATAAATGATCACTTTATTCTCTTGGCTTCCTCCTAAGTCTTTCTCAAACAGTACATGTAGTGATGATCAGAAAGGAAAAAAATAAAATTAATTATTTTCTTTAAAACAGGATGCTACCATTTACAGTTTGTGGTAGAAGGTATCAGAAAACAGTATAGTTCCATAGATTACCTTTAAGGAAATGAGATAAGATTGAAAGAAAACAAAAACCTTTTCATAGGGTTTCAGAGAAAAAAAACTAAAAATAACTCTTTGAAGAGAAAAAAAATTAATTGGGACTCTTTAATTTACATGTTTATCATTTTTTCTTTCTACAAATTCAATATAAACTCAATACTTTTCCAAGTAGGTCAGTTTTTCACTTTCAACAGAATCTGCCATAAAATCTCTTTTCTAAATTATCTCACTATATTTTCAATTAATATTTAATGATTTATCAAGCTCACAGCCACTGTATTTAGAGAAAATCTTATCTACACAGCATACCAGTAAAATTCTTTCCTAATACCTATTTGCACCACAAGAGGGAGCCCAGTTAACAACTATTTTTCCAACAGGAAAGACAAAATTAAATCAATAGATTAAAGAAAAGCATACAAATATATAGTACATGTGTTGTCTTCTAAAATATAACATGTTTTAAATGGGACAGGTACATATTGAACAACATGAAAACTAAGCTAAGGCAATAAAAGATCATTTATACATATAACAACTATATCTCATTTTAATAAACATTATACATTCAAATTTTAGAATGTGGTTCTAAAACCAATGGTATACTACCCAACCTCAAATAAGTTGGAAGAAGCATTGCATACAAACTTTTTGTTTAGCTCTTCATTTGTTATTAAGTAGGTTATAGAGGCCAAACTTTACCTTTCTACATTTCTGGTCTAAACTGCTCTTTAGAAATATACAACATGCAACAATACAGGAATTTTCTAAAAAGCATGTTACAAGTCAAAAGACCTTGTTAAATCTAATGTCTTATTTATCTAATAATGTATTAATATCTATGGTTCATTATTGATGTCCACTTTACCATATTCTATCCTCAAAGAATTTACAGGATACATAGGAAGACAGAGCATGTGTGGGTGAAAAAATAGTAAAATGTAAGAGCAAAATATTCAGAGCCAAGCTAGTGCTGCCAAAAATTTCATGAAGTAATTCTATCCTTAATTTGGCTCACAAAGACTTCAGATAGGCACTAGAGATTAAAATTTTTAAGTAAATATTATTTCATTAACCTGCAAACAAAAAGGCTAAGCAATCTCTGTGAAGGAAAGGATGTGAAAAAATACCTCGGATAGATTAGGCAGAGAAGCAAAACCTGGACTGAATGACAACCATTACTGCATTAACACTGCTACACTGCTGCACTGCCTCATTCTTACCCTTGCAACTTTCCTAGTGTCACTTTCAGTGTTTTCCTCCTGTCACCTGAACAATCTTCCTTAAAACTCAGAGTTCTCTCCTCTTTAAACTCCTTCAATGTTTCCTCCTGCCAGTGCACAACATTTCCATCTTTCAGGCACATACATCAAATAACCTTCACATGTTTAAGAATGTCAAGAATATATGCCAAGTTTGGATTTCTGAAAGTAAAATAGGGTGCCGCAGACTGAATGCAGGGTGAGTGGGTTAAAATAACCATTAAAGCCTGATGAATAATGAAATTAACTCTGTAAAGATCTTCCCTTAAAATATATCATTTACATGAAAAACCCTAATTTTTAATATTAGCTTTGAACATACTCAGATTTTTTTCAAGTTCTCTAGCGACTTTAACAGAGTAAATTTATCTGAATGACCAATTGGCACAACTAAACCTTGTATTTTAATACATATAAGGCGCAGATTTAATATACCATAAATAAGTTCTACAAATTTAACTTAACTCATTAAAATAAAAACTATACACATTAATAGTCCACCATGTTATGTTTTGACACATGTATATTTTAATGTTTAAAATAAGCACTGCAAATTGAAATGACATTATTTCATTTATAAATGTATTGCTATAACTTGTGTATCATAGTGAAAAAAGTCAAATCATTCTTGTTCAGATGACTTGTTTTTTAATGTACAACTAACTTTCTCAAAGATTTGTTGGTCAACTATTAAAAACAAGTAACAAAAAATTCAACTCACAAATCTTATAATAATTCATAATTACCACTCAATAACAGCAGTGGCTGCTAATTAAAGTTCTATCACAGATAAGAGAGATTAGTGATCATGCGAGATTCCTGCAGGTTAGACATTACTTTATCATTTCCTCTAGATACCACTTTGAAATTCAACTGAAGATATTTTCAGAATATTAGATATTTTTAAAAGTCAGTCACAAATGATACTCGAAAGATCATGTCCAGCTCATCTCACAACCAAGCTAGAGTTAACTGTAAGTTGAGGATTCACTGGCCTCAAGGTCAAAGTCCTAATTTCTCAGCAGGCCTTAGTAACATGGTTGTTCATGACTGGCATTTACCCATCACACCAGCTTCCTTCCCCACTATTCCCCAGGACTTCCTCTTATGATCCAGTCCTGCAGTGTCACCAGGACCACTCTTGCCTAAATTGCCTGCCTGCTTTAGTTCATCCCACCCTCCAACTGAGAATTCATCTTTCAAGAAAGCAATGCTTTCATCCTTCTGTTTTCACTGCTCCCAGTCTTTTGCCTTCCTTCACACACCCGGTGTGTATCAGATTGTACTCATTTACACTGCAAACTCCTTGGAAATACTTCTTTCTCTTAGTAATTCCACTATCTGTATCTTGCATATAATACATTTTTGTATATCAAATAATTATCATAAGATATAATACAAAAGAAGCTATAACCCAGAAATCTCCCCAAATGCAGTATTATCTTGTCTGATAAACTAACAAATGGTTCTGTTCATTAACTTTTACATTTAAAAAAAATAAGTACAAAAAAAGTCACTAAAAGTTAACATGATACAACTCTTTTTTGAGACAGTCTCACTACACAGTTCAAGTTAGCTTTATTATGTAGCCCAGGCTGGCCTCAAATTTATGGCAATCTTCCTGCCTCAGCCTCCAAAATGTTGGGGTTGCAAGTGTGCACCACCATGCCCAGCTCACATATTTCAAACTTTTATATGAGATATAAATCCTGTATCTAATACTTTTAAAAGTTTATTTTATTATTCTTACTGTTAAGACTTGTGTCTAGATGTTCCCCCAAAACCTCATGTGAGCATTAGGTGGGGCTTTTGGAGGTGGCTCGGTCTAGAGTGTGTGATGCTGGAATTAGGGATGTGATACTGGAATTCTTTAAACTGAGATGCTAAGATTATGAATGGTCCACCCTGGGTGTTAATGCTACCCATCTCAGGGTGAGTAGCCTGGATAGAATATAAAGAACAGAAAGAAGGCTGCCATCACTTGGTGCTTCTTACTTCGCTGCTTTACTACCTCTGCCACAAACTCTCTTCTCCATGATGTTGGTCTGCCAGGCCACCCTGCCTTGGAGCCAGCCAACTATGAATTGAAACCCCTACAAACTATAAGCCAAATAAACCTTTCCTCTATAACTCTGGATGTTACATATTTTGTCTTATCAATGAGAAAAATAACTGAAACACTTGCTATCTAAACTACTCCACAGGCAGTAGACAACATGCATTTTTTAATGGACAAAGATGATATTTAATCAATGAGATTTGCTAAGATTAAAACAAGACCTACTGAACCACTTTTTTTAAAACGCTCTTTCAATTTTATCATAGCTTTTCCTACCTGGCTTTCATTTGGCTTTTCCTAGCAGCTGCTTCAGTAGCAGTCATCGGTTCAGGAAGAGCTGAGGGAATCGAAGAATTCTTGCAAGCAAAAAATAAAACTTCATTTTAGTTTTTAGGCACATAAAGTTTTTTAAGCTATGGACATATTACTGAACTTAAAAAGTACTACCTCTGAGACACTATTATTTCCCATCAGAAACCTAAAAATTATTCACATATACCTGCCAAATCTAGTCTGCAAATATCATTAGATGTCATACATGTCACTTTCATGTACTTATCCCCCAGAAATCTGTGGAAAATACACAAAATATCACACTGTATGCCATGTACATTTAAGCAATAAGAAATATTACACTTTTAAATCAATGACTGTTTTGCACTTCAGAAAAAGAAGTTAATGCCAAGAGTAAGCATAAAGTTTCTAAATACTGTATCACAAATAATTTTCAGAAAGTGGGGACAGAAAGCTTTGTTTGTTTGTATCAAATATTTGACTTGGGGTAGATAATCAATAAGTATTACTTAAGTAAAAATTTAAAAATCAAGTTAAATGGCAAATAATGCTACTTTCCTTAGAATGTTAGAACTCAATAGTTTCATCCCCAACAGGGAAAATCTTAAATTCATACTTAAAAGCAAAAATGAAAGGTTCACCTTATTCTATTAGTAGTGGGTTAAGTTATACATAAAAGAAACATGGAAGAACAAGTCAGCCAGAATGACATTTATGAAGTTGAGAATGACTTAAAATCAGTGATGATTCTAGTATCTTTATTAAAATTAGTAAAGATGTGATATACGGAGTTTATCTGAGGTAGTTAATATAGTGCATAAATAGCAAATAGAATTCACAATCTTTGAATATTAGCTATATCCAAATGAGCTCCTTTCATAAGCTAGGGACTGGGTTGCAATCAGTTGTAATCTTTACAATTACTGACTTTCTTGGAGGAAGAGGATTTAACTAACTTCTCAAAATATACAAAATCAGTCACCAATAAAGATAAAATTAACTGAGGTCTATTTACAATGTTTTTGCTCTTTACATTCCCCAAATTTACCAGAGTGCTTAGTGTCTTAACAAGTTTTTGAATGTTTCGCCAAACCTCTAGACAAAACAAAACAAATAAACCAGCCTTGTTGATTAAACAGTTAGGCTTAAAACTTAATGAAGGTGAAATGTATCTATGTTAGATTGAGTCTGTATCATTCTGATTTGTTCTTAAATGAAACATAACCTGCAGGACACCTCAAGACACCGTTTGGGGAATGTGGTTTTTTATCAAAAATACAACTGCAATCATACCATCAGACCACATGTTATAAAGAATTAACTCTCAGAATCTATTTACATGTAAATGATAAAACATTTTAAATTCATACCCTACTTACAATACTACTCACATTGATGTTGGAAACTGGACAATCCTTTTTGGCAAATTTAAATGCAAAATAGGATACTTGAAATATATCAGGTCTATGCTCTGGGTCTGGTTCAAGCATGAACCCTGTAACAATAAATCAAAATATTAAGACATTTTACTAATGATATATGCTACTTTTATAAGTATATTATAAAGGATAAAAATATTTCTCTGTTCCATTCTAAGATCAATGGTTCTAACAACTTTGTTAATGTTTATAGAAAAAAATTGCTGTATTATGCCAAACTAAATGGCAGATCAGTCAGAAAACTGCTCTGTTTAACTGCAGTATAAATGACACATAAAATTATTCTCCTAAGTATTATAGTTTGTGTCTAGATGTCCCCCAAAACCTCATGTAGTCATAGGTAGGGTTTTTCCAGAGGTAGCTAAATCTAGAGTATGTGCCTAATTCATTATGCAATGCTAAGACTAAGGGTGCTCTGAGTAAAGGTGGGTAATTACTAAATCAGGCCACTAACAGGTCTGGTATTGCCCTAATCCCAGTTGCTTGAATACAAATAAGGGACAGAGAGAGGTTTGTCTTGCCTCTTGCTTGCTTGCTTTGCTGCCTTCTGTCCGCCATGCACTGTTTCTCCTCTGTAATACCTGTCTGCAGTCCCACTCTGCCTTGGAACTAGCTGATTATGGACTGAAACCTCTACAAACTGAGCTAAATAAACCTTTCTTCTCTTAATTTGTGTTTGTTGGGTATTTTGTCTCAAAAATGAGAAAAGTAACACAGAAAGTGACACAAGCAAAGCATGAATTTACCAACACCAAATAAACAGTCAATTCAGTAAACTTTGAGGAATTATTCAAAAAAGTTCCAGGATCATAATGGGGAGCCTTCAAAATAATTCCACTTAAAATAATTTTACTATCTAAAATGTTTCTATTTTGAGATGATACTGAATGAAGTAAAGACTAATCTGTGCATATTATCTATTTAAGCAAGTACTAAAAAATTGGTACTATAGGTTTCCATAAATATGATTTCTCCCCATACTAACAATTTCAGTATAGTTCTGTATTTTGAAATGTTATCTACAATATTTTCAAAACCTTGAGCATAGTTCTATTATGAACAGTCTATACCACCTTTCCAACATTGCTTGAAATATCTGAGACCTTTTTCTAACCATAATGGGCATAACCACTTGTCTATTTCTTGGATAATTTTTAATTTAAAAATGTTATAAGGTTGACATTTATCATTTTATAACTGAAAATTTCATATTTTATAAAAATACCTCCATGATTAATTCTGCTTTAGTAATTCTAAAGTCTTAATAAAGCTCAAATTGTTTTTAAACTATTTAAAGTGTAAAACGGCATTAGCTCTTTTATAAGTCTGCCAATAGTACGTATAGAGATCTAAGTATATAAATGGCTAAGATAAAATTATAAATCAAAATTAAACTCAGGTCAGCTAAAACTATAGCATTATGGCAAGTAATACTGAGCACAAATGTTTAGAAATTTATTTGGGAAATTCTGAGGTAAGTTAAAAAAGTTAAAAGCTCTACATGTAACACTTTGATATATTTAACATGTTAACATAAGACATAAATTTTAACACCACTGTTAAATTAAAATAACTGAAAACATTTTAATTCAAATATTTATTAGTTTACATTTAACCAAAAAGATTTGAGAGATCTACAAGGTTCATCTATACCCAAAGCAAATCATATTTTATTTCAATGCCAAAAATATTAAATTTTTTAAAGCAACAGAATATAAAACTTTATTTTGTAAAATTAAATATAAAATATATTTTAACGCTGCTTATTCATATGATTTTTAAAATTAACCAGATAGCAAGAAACAAAGTTTACAAAATTATGATGCTATTTTTCTATTGTAACAAGTTTATTTGGCTTTTAAAATTTCAAACAGCTACTTCTAGCTATTTGTTCCTATAAAAAATGAACTGGCAAAAAATTGTATGGTATTTTTTAATATATGAGAAAATTGGGACTAATAATTCACTAAGGGCTGGGGCAGACAAAATAATGAGGACAGAAAAGAAAGTGCATATGATTTGATTCTAAATATAGGCTCAAAATTTAGCTCTCCACTTTTTAGTTGTCAATATAAATAGGGCAAAATGATCCATTACATGAATCACAGAGTACCTCACACACAAAAAGCAAACCAAGTTTTAAATCAAAGTGTTCCTGATATGAAAGCAGACTACAAAGAGGAATTCTCCCCTAGAGTCTTTAGAAAGATAGCTCACACCAAGTGAACAACATCTTGAAGGAAGTGCAGTAAGTACTGTGGGGCACCCCCCCACACACATGGACGAGAAGCAGAGAACCTAGATGCAGTTCAAATCAAAGAACTCTAAAGGATGGAAAACAGTATGCTAAAACATACTTCTCTGGAGGCGCTGGCTCAATCCAAGAAAACTGTTTTACGTATCTAGAGAAAAATCATATGATCCTCCAACAATCCTAAATTGTTGGGATTTGTCATAGTTGACAAGCTTTGAGGGGAAAGAAACAAATTTGAGGTTTTCCTGTTCTAACCAATACTGGTACAAGTAATTCTCTCTCAAATTAAGCACAACACCACATCCTTTAATAGGTAGCTAGGCTGGAGGTAGGATTTATGTTATAAGAAAACAAAAGGACTTCCACTACCCATGACTCATGTTTCCATGTGGGAATAGTATGTGTTGGGGCCAGTTTAGTTTGTCTAATAGTACAGATCCCAGTTATGTAACGTAAAAATCAATTTAAAAGGTCAGGTCTAGTAAAGAATTAAGGTAAAAAATATTAGAGTGCATTAATGTGGCAAATATAAGCAACATTTCATGAGATTTGAAAATTTCAGCTTTGGTTCACACATGTACATGTGTATGAGTGCACATATCAGCTTTGATGGTTGAGCTTGATTGTGTCTTGACCAGCTTAGAGTGACCCTGCCTGGGGACTGGGGAAGCATTTATATTTTGGCCCTAAGGAAACTATAAATAATGCTATCACCAAAGGAGGCATGGCTACTGAAGAGACTGATGCCATTAAATGAAACCAAGTCTTGGTAAAGGGACAAGAAGATGGTCTGCAGGTGCCTCAGAAACCAGCAAGACCCTGTCTCCAATTCAGGCTCATACTTCTGGTATGTCTGGGTGGGTCATGGAGGCATGACCTTGGGTACTATATAAAGTTCCTGGCCCTTTTCTGTTCCAGAATTGTTTCCCTGCTCTACCTTTCTGTTGCCAGGAACTGAACAGCTTTGCTTAGCCATGCACTTCCACCATGATGTTTCTGTGTCGGAGACAGCCTACCAAGTGACTATGAGTTAAATTAAACCTCCCCTTCTTTAAACTGTGGGTACTGGTACTGTTTCCCAATGACAGGAAAGCTAATCCAGAAAACTTGTACCTGGAATGAGGTATTGATGGCCCTTATCTGTCTCTGTAGTTTAGACATTTTTGGAAATGGTTTACAGGAGAAATTTGAGAAAGTTTGGAGATGTGGGCTATCAAAGCCTTAAAATGCTGTAAGCAGAGCCTTGCTAGAGCTCAAAAGAACAATGCTGATAGGAATGCTCAGGTGGATTCATTTACAAGGACTCCGCAGGCCTCTGGACAAGAGGCCATGAGTGCTTCACTCCAAAAAATAATTCATGGATATTTTGCACATATCCTGTGACCTTGTAGGAGACTGAAATCAAGGGCAGTGGACTAATCTGGCAAGGGAATTTCACAATAGTACAACATTCAGGTTGTGGCATGGGTACTGCTGGCTTTCACCTAAATGTATAGTAGAAATTAGCAGCAATAGGTAGGACAGAAAATTCTGAAACTTTTTTTTTTTTTTTTTTGGGTGCCTCTGGGATGGAACTCACAACCTCACATTTACAGAGTGGCGCCTTAGCCAACTAAGCTAAACTCGGAAGCAACATTTATATTTTGGTCCTAAGGAAACTATAAGTAATGCTATCACCAAAGGAGGCATGGCTACTGAAGAGACTGGTGCCATTAAATGAAAGCAAGTCTTGCTACAGGGACAAGAAGATGGTCTGCAGTTGCCTCAGAAACCAGTAAGACCCTGTCTCCAATTCAAGCTCAAGGGGTCAAAAGTATAAACCTTTCACTTGAGGACAGTTCTCGGGATGCCTGCTTGACAAGGGTCTCCTTAAGAAATGGTTCCCCAAAATTCACTCTGCTCAGGCATCCAGAAGCCACTATATAGCCATGGTCCAAGTGGGGCCACCTACTGCTACAGCTGGCAGCAAGCTTTGGTGCCATCCACATAATACTGGTTTTACCAGCACACAGAATGAGAGAGATGTAGGAAGGTTAACCTAGACTTCAAAGGAAACCTAGCAGGCCAAGCAAGGAACTCCCAGGAGGACAGCCTGTGAAATTATAAGAATGAAGCCAAAGATGCAATGGAGACCTAGCAAGTTATAGATACCAGGAACATGGAATGTCTGCTAAGGAAAGCTACAAAGAGTGAGTAGAGCCAGCCCAAGAGAGATGCCACATGGGCTATTAACAGGCAAACCCATCACATGAGCCCATATAACTCCTCTGGAACACACATCTTATCAAAATGGGCCTGGGATTCAAATATGGAACTACAAGACATAATATTTGCCCTCCAGGGCTATGGTCTTGCTTTGGTCCAATTCTTTTCCATCCCCCTATTCCTTCCTTTGGAATGGAAATGTTTCTCCTGTGCCATTGTAACTTGGGATTATGTAATGCTTTTAATTTTTACAGAGTCTTACAACTAAGAATTTGCCATTCTCAGAAAAGACTTGGACTTTAAAAAATGCTAGAACTGCTGAGACTTTGAGGAAGAGACGTCTCAGTGTTAAGCAAATTGTATTGTGTTAGGCAGAAATATGACCTTTATTTATCTGGAAAATAAGTATGATTTAAGGAGACACGTTTGGGTGTGAAGTTGACAAGTGGTGAGATGTAATAGTTTATACATTCATGATGGGGCCCTAATTCATAAGTCTTGCTCTGACTTGAACTGACTATCCCATCAGGTGGCCTGAACCATCAGTGGTACATGCATAACTGTCCCACTGGCTGGTTTGTACTGCTTCTTACAGCATCTATAATTACAATAATGCAATAATGCATGAGTAAGTCACTAAGCAATACTCTACACCTGCAAAGAAAGACATTGATTTAGCAGACTAGATATCTGTAATATGTCATACTATACTTCCTTAGGAAGAACATTAAAATGCTATAAAAATGTAACAGTTAATGTGTGGTACTGTGATTATAAATGCATACTATATATACCATCAATGAGTATTAATTATTAATAACAATTTATTAATTAATAATTCTCTAAAATAATACTATTAATTTTCAGGTTGTAGTTTTTTGGTCAATTTAGAAATTAATTATTAATAAACTATTAATTTGTGAAGAAATGCTGCAAATTACAGTAATGCCATATTATCTATAAGAAACACATCTTTGAAAGAAGAGTATATTCAGGAATACAATGTGGTCAGTTCACTCAAGTAATATTAAGTGCTTAAGTTTAAAAACAAAACAAAAAAGCAGAGAACCTAGAAAACACTCTTCTTTCAGATGACCACATAAATCACACAAGATCATTATCACTGACTCTGATTCAACTACAAATGTAAAATCAGCTTCTCCAAAATTTAGCCACACAAAAATGAAATGGTATTTCTGTTTATCTTGTGTAAATCTTCCTATTGACCAAAAAACTACTACAACAACCTGAAAACACAAAACAGGCTCAAAATTGACAGTTGTATATGATTAAACCACAATACTTCCTACTGATGTTATCACATACATCCAAATTAAGAAACACTTATCCAAAGCAGCTGAATTATGTTTATGGTATTACTGTATTAGAAAGTACAACACCCATGCACATTCCATCAAAAATAGCAACTAAAGGAGAAGCAGCAGCCAAGTTGTACTATATTTTACTCAAGGACTTAAGCCAATATTACCATTCAAGTTATAAGAAACAATGGATCCATGCCTGGCCTATTGATGAGAGTTAAACTAACATCTCTACTCAACAAATTTAAAGGAGAAGTATTTTGGCCAGGATTACACCTGTAATCCCAGCAGTACAGGAAGCTAAAGCAGGAGAATCAGAAGTCTGAGCCCAGCATGGACAATTTAGCAACTTAGTGAGACTCTGTGTCAAAATTTTAAAAATAAAAAAAAAAAAATAGAAGGACTAGGAATATACCTCAGTGCAAAGGCCCTTTGTTCAATCCTCAATACTACCAACTCACCAAAAAAAAGTCCTTTTGAGACCTTTCCTGCTTAAGTTTGTGTGATTACACTTAATAGGAATTTAGCTGAAAAGAAAACCACCCCTATTCTTTATTTTTATATCACTGTTATAATTTTGCAGAAAATATTTCAAGCATTGACTTGTATTTATTAACTTAAGAAGATTATTATAGAAATTTACACATTAGGTATGTGTGCCCTACATACCTTATTCTATGGAGCATGGAAATGAAACAAAATTTAATAGTTAATAATAAATATGTTCAATCATGAGTAAGTCACTAAGCAATACTCTACATCTGCCAGGACAGCACATTTGGGATAGTCCTATTTACTGATCATACTTCTCGCTCCACAACTATCCAACTGATACCCAAGTGCCAATGACTAAAAACATCCAAGGAAACGCTAGCTTCATCTTTGATTTATTTACAGGGTAAATTAAAATTGGGAATTCTTTTCCAAAAATTATAATAGAGAAGAAAATGAATGAGGATATAGATGAAATAAAATTGCCCATGATAATCAAAGCTGGATAGTAGCACAAAAAAATGTATTGTACTCTTACTATCTACACATGTAAGTACATTTTAATCACTATAATAAATTTAAGTATATTCAAGCAAGTAATTCCTGATGCTCCCACAAGACAGGTATTAAAATAAATCTAACCACAACAGATGAGCAAACATAAAGAAGTCATAAAACAGTAATAACTGAGCATACCCAATAGCAAGTATTCATTATAAATTACTGTATCATTATACAAAATAAAGAGATAAAAAAATAGTCTTAGCAGCTGTATTTTAAAAGTATATCCTGGAATTGTATAATAATTTATAGTAAATTTTTGATAGATTCGCCATGATCAGCAAATTCTGCTTCAAAGCATCCAAAGAAATCTCTGCAGGAGAAGTTACATCCTAATGACTAAGGGCAGATCCTAGGCCATCAGAAATCAGGTTAGCTCGGGAAGAATTATGATAATGCTACTAGTGGCAGTTGTCACTGAAGCAATGAAGGCAGTATTAAATGCTACCTCTTAGTAAGCACTCATACATTTGAACAAACATTTTCCATAACACATTTAATTCTAACAACAGCTCTTAAGAGGTAAGTACTTTTAATATGCCCACAGGGAGACTGGGATAAATGAAGGTACCCAATTTTCTATGTCAAGTGACAAAGAGATATAAATCAAGGTTGTTTGGCTCTACAGCCTTATTTGTCCTTAACCTCCTCAAGCACCTTGCAACAGAATTTATAGAAGGATCACTCTTCATAACTGTTCAATAATCCCTAGTTATGATTCTTATTCTTTGCTAAATGTTTTCTAAATTCTTTTCAACTTTTAGATCTAAAAATGGAAGGGGCTTCTTTCCTAACCCCTGGGGCAATCTCATTACTTGTTTACAGGAAAAGTCAACAAAAGGAAAGGAAAATTCTAAATAACTGATTCAGCTGTTTTTAAGAAAAAAAGTCTACAGTTAGAAAAAAAAGTTAAACCAAGCTTTATGGAAGACAGATACTAATAACAATGAGTTTACTGGAATTACCAATAATCAAAAATCATATTCAAATAATTTGGTAGCCACAAATCATATAATTAAAGATTTTTCATGAATATCTTTTATTTTTTTACTATTTTCAAAAATTATGAGTGATATAAAGTAGATGCAGACAGTATTAGTATTACTTTTGTTGTTGTTGTTTGTTGTTAGCAGGGATTGAACTCACGACCTTGTGTTTACCAGGCAAGTACTTGAGCACTGAGCTAAATCCTTGGCCCAGTATTACTATTAAAAGATGTGTCTTCCTGTGTTTCCTCTAATATATTAGAACAATTATGTTGCATAAATAGACATTTGGTGATAAAAAGTTTTACATTCAATCACTCAATAGAGCTACTAATATTCTCAGTTTTCTGAATGTAGGATTTATTTAAAAACAATGTAAATCACTACATAGTATAAAGACACAGGATAAAGAATAGTGCTGCAAAGTAAATATTTTTTAGAAAACATTACATGATAGCTGAGTGTGTTCTGGTTTTTAAACTTCATTAAACTTTTAACACTCAGACATTTAAAAATAAAGTTTATAAAACACTTTGACAGGAGGTAAAATTCATGTTTAATTTCACATTGACTTGGATACTTTTTTTCCTCCCCCTTAACAGTAGTAGTAGTAGAACTCAGGGTTTTCACACTGAACTACATACCCAACCCTTTTTTAAATGTTTTTATTCTGAGATCGGGTTTTGCTAAGTTTTTAAATTGCCCATGCTGGTCTCCAATTTATAATCCTCCTGGTGAAATTACAGATTTGCACCACCTTGCCTAGCTTGAGTGTTTTTATTTTATTCAACACTTTTCATTTTTGGCACAAATTTGTACCAGGAATGACAAAAACAAATCTGTACATTTGTTGCCCAGGAAGTATTTGGTGCATTATAAAGCATCAATTAACTAAAGCTCAATGAGGTTAAAATTAGTATTTACCTTGTTTGCTTTTCCATTACACAAACACCCACACATACACGAGTGGCACTCTTTAATCCAAGAAAGTAGTAACTAAAATTGCATATTAGTCTATTACCTGCTGAATGAGAACATTTAGAGAAACAAAGACACTGCAAGAGCTGCAATAAAATTCTAAATTCAATTGTTACTAAAATGTTACTTCATAGCAAAATAGTGTATATAGCTACGACTTAAAAAATCAAACCCTGCAAAAAAAAAAAGGTTAAAATTCAACTCAGGAGTGCAAACAAAAATTAAGTGCAATCTATTCTTTGAGCATTCCTCTTAAAAGTTTTTCCACACTTTTGATATCACAAATTTTGTCAATGAAATGGAAAAGCAACCAGCTAAGATAAAAAGGGTAACAAGTCTAATGGTTATTCAAATATACTTCATGCTTTCTTAAAAATTTATATTCTGGGCCCGCTGCTATAGGTGCAGAGAAGCAGCCACATCCAGAGACACTGCCCACTAGGGTTAACATCCAAGCCACGCGCCCAGTGAGCCAGCCTCCATGGGCCTGAAGAAGCCATGCCCCAAGGTCCTGTTGCCCTCCAGGGAATATCAATGAGCCACCATCCCACACCTCTCTGCCATCCTGGGAACCTCCAATTGAAGGAACCCAAGTGCCTAGCCCAATCCTCTGCAAGGTAGGATGGGCAGCCATTGCAGGTAGCACCTGGGGTTAGGCAACTGGCTGATTCAGAGGAACACAGGAAAATATCAAGACAAAGGAGCAATGTGCAATCTCAGACCTCCAGCCCATCCAGAACAAGTCCAGGAGACATAAACACAAAAGAAATTACAAGTCGCACGCCTGAAATTCCTGAAATGATAGCAACTGAAATAAAGAAACAACTTAGTGCTTATATTGTTTAACTTTGTATGCCTATATCTGATAGTCTGAGCAACAATTTAGAGGATAACCAATGTGCAATAAAGAAACTATTGTTGATTTCCTGTCTTATAATGTATCATTCTCATTGTTTTGCAATCTTCTTATTATGTCTTTTTCTTTTTAAAATTAAAAATCTTCACATTCTGCAAAGTGGCACAGTAAAAGTAGAGAGCTGATAGGAAAAATAGAAGACTTAGAGAGTATCCCATTTAAAAAGCATGTAACTCTATCACAGAAGCAAAAAAAACATTAACTGGTCCTAAGAAGGTAACTAGTGGGACGGCACAGACAGGTAGCTCAACTAGGTGGAACCTCAAGGATACAGAGCACATCAAAACAGTGTTGGCAGGTGCTCAACCAGTGAACATTAAAAGTAAAGGCCCCAGGCATAGAGTAGGTGGTCACTCATGTACAGAGCCACATAAAAGGTAGAACTCTATGAGAAAAACCGAAGTACAAACATTCACACTTAGTGTCCTCAAAAAGTTAAATGTGTTCATGAAGATCATGAAGCAGCCAACCTTTGGCTATTTCCCTTCCTATGGAAGTCTATCTTCCCCACCCAATTACTGTGGCTCCTCTTTGCATAGGAACATGACACAAATATTAAACTGGCATATTTCTAAACAAATCAGGAAATCAGCATTACAGAAATAAATGACCTTTAAATAGTTTACAAAGTGAGCCTAGATACTTTTATAATATACCTTTTACTTTTGAACTTTTTGTGTTTACATTTCTTGATTTGCACAAGTTCTATAAATTACAAAAGGTAGCCATTTATCAAATGAGTGACATTATTCCCACTTTATCATTTGATTTTACACGGGTCTTTACCAGTTCATCTTTTATACTGTTAATGGAATACTGGAGTAATTCTTACTGGAGTCCTAGTTCCTGAGCCTGGTTAATTTTTTTGTTTTGTTTTGTTTTTGTTTTTGTTTTGGTACAGGGGATCAAACTCAGGACCACGAATTTGCAAGGGAGGAGCTTATGCTGCTGAGCTAAATCCCCAGTCCATGGCTAGTTTATTGATTCCACATTCTATTCTTAAAAATTTACCTTTTTTTTTATATTTGAAGTTTTTTTTATATGAAACTTTAGCATACAGAATGAAGCAGAGATTCAGCTGTATCTTTTATTGCAAACAGCTAAGAAATTTTTCTATGTCCATTCACTCTTCCCACTAAGTTGTACTGCTGTGTTTACCATATGAACATCAAACATAATTAAATTGACCCTCTTTTTCTTTGCCATTGAGCTCCAGGATACAATGGAAGTATTTAAAACACAGAAAACAAAGCAGGAATGCTAGATATAGCTTAAGTCAGTACTCAGGGTTTTATTAAGTATAAACATAAAATATTTAATTACATTATCCAAATGGAAGGAAAAATCTTAGACTGGAAAAAACTAAATTCTTTTGGAATATGGGGCCTGCCATTCTATCCCTTCTGACTTCAAACCTTTCTGGCTTTGCATTTATCTATACACTGATAAAATACACATATTTAAAAGGTTAGCAAGGAAGTACAATCTAAGATTAGTAATGTTCTGATCCAAAGAATAGTTCTGTGTATTAATTTCAAAAGTACAAAAACTAAGTAATTAAATGTTATACTATAAGCATTCCAATTCTCAGAATTCCAGTTGCCTTAACTGTATCATTTCTGCCGTGCGCCACTGAATCTTACCTAGGGACCTAAAAATATTCTTGTAGTAATCAGTAATTAGGCTGCATTTGATCCTATTAAAGTCATAGAAACATAATTCTAACTGGAATTAAGCAACTAAGTTAAGTGAGGTAGTAAAAATAGAAGGCCCTAAAAGAAGACCACTTTTCAAGTACTTACTTATTAAGCAATGTATGTTATGGGAGTACCGAGAATTGTCCGGGATGGTGAAGCTGCCATCACAGATAGCAACTTGACTCTCACCAAAAGGAAGAGTGAAGAAACAAAGTTTATATAGTAAACATCCTAGGGCCTGTAAAACAGAAGCATGAATATCATCAGAGTAGGCAGTCAACTACAAAACATAAAAGCTGCTCAAAACAAACAAAACAACAACAACAAAGAAATGGTATGTTACCTTTTAATTCAAGTATTTTTATATAAGAGCGATCTTTTCACAAATTGTTTAAACAATCTTTAATTATGGAAAAAACATATTTTCATTTCCATTTCCATGTATATTTCCATGTTTTTGTAATATATTTGTAACCAAGTGGCTAAATTGTTCTAAATCATGTATAACAACAATTAACCAGACATGGTTAGTTCCTTTTGGGGGGAAAAATTATTCTTCCATAAGAAAAAAGTGTAGTTAGTATGAAATTAACATGTATACTATAAAACAAGCAAAAAGCTCTAAAAGAATTTTTTTAATTCAGTAGAAGATATGTTTTTAAGTTTATAAGTTAACTTATAAACCACCAGCAAAGTTTATTTACTAAACACATCATTATTTTACACTTTAGAATTAGTTATCTATGGTTTGTATAATTCTGTAGTTTTTACTGTATACTGCCCTAATTATACTACAATGCAAGTATCTCCAGAAAAGTAGCACACAAAGTTTCTAACTAAAAAGTAAACAGCTAAAATTTGAGAAATAATCTTTCAAACAGAGAAAGAAAAAACATTTTTGGCCTAAGAAATAACCACTTTGGCATAAGTGTCACTTGCAAGCTTTAAGAACATGAGAAGCACCTTAAATTCTAGACAAACTTTTTGAAATTATCTCATCATTGGCATAATTATATCAGCTACACTAAAATTTGGCCTTTCTATCTACAAATTAGCAAATGAGATACTCTTTGTTTGATTTTGCTAACAAATATACTTTGGCAAGCTCCTTACCAAGTGTATTTTTATAACTACTGTGAAGACCATAATACAGAAAAATACTTTCATGGGTTCAACATGAATTTACAAAACACTTTCAATATTATGGCAGTCTTTCAATAAAAAAATTCAACATTACTGGATTATTATATAATAAAATTATTATAAATTCTAACAGTAATTCCTGTTACATTTAGCTAAAAATAATGCTTTTTAATAAAGCATAAATTTTCAGCATGTATATTATAAATTGAATGTAAAACTCCCTTAACAACATTAAAAGTAGTATTATTGAAGAAAATAGAGAAAGTGCATAAAAACCAACAATGTTGAACCTCAAATTTCTAGAAAAAGAGCAGGCTAAATCAAAAGCTCACACAAAGGAAGAAATTATAAAGATCAGAGCAATTTATAACACTGGAGACTAAGAAAACAACAAGAAGAATCAATGAATCAAAGAGTTCCTCCTTTGAAACATTAAACAAAACTGACATTTAGCAAACCTTACAAAAAAAAAAAAAGACTCAAATCCATGCAATTAGGAATAAAAAGGGCAAAATCACAACAGACCCTGCAGAAATCCAGAAAATCATCTATACCTACTTTGAAAAGTTCTATTCTGATAAGATGGAAAATACCAAAGAAATGGACAGATTCTTAGATACATATGAATTATCAGAACTGAATCAAGATATAAAAATCCTAAATAACCCAGTATCAATAAATGAAATGGAAGATGTAATTAAAAAACCTGTCAAAAAGAGCAGACCCCAATGGATTCACTGCTGAATACTACAAGAAATTTGGAGAAGACCTAATACCACCACTTCTCAAAATCTTTTATGAAATTGAACATGAAGCAATACTTCCAAATTCATTCCTGGAAGTAAATATTAACCTGATACCAAAACCAGAGAAGGATCCAACTAAGAAAGAGAATTGCAGGCCAATGTCCAAATTGAACATTGATGCAAAAATCCTCAATCAGATACTGGCAAACAAGATGTAGCAAATCATCAAGAAGATTATACAACATGATCAAGTGAGATTCATCCCAGGGATGCAGGGATGGTTCAACATACATAAATCCACAACTGCAATACGCCATCTTAACAGAGCCAAGGACAAAAATCATATGATCATCTCAACAAATGCAAAAACAAAAAAACAAAAAAAAGCTTTTGACAAAGTCCAGCACCCATTCATGGTAAAAACTCTACAGAGAACTGGATAGATGGTCTGTATCTCAATCGCATAGAAGCCATCTTTGACAAACCAACAGCCAACATCATACTAAATGGACAAAGACTAAACACTTTCACTCTAAAATCAGGAACAAGACCAGGATGTCCGCTGCTGCCACTCTTATTCAACATAGTCCTCAAAAATTTAGCTGGAGTAATTAGACAAGACAAAGAAATAAAAAAATAAAGATAGGAAAGGAAGAAGTTAAACTATCATTATTTGCAGATGACATGATACTCTATTTAAGAGATCCCAAAAACTCCACCAAAGGACTTCTAGATTTGATAAGCAAATTCAGTAACCCAGATGGTTACAAAGTTAACACTCAAAAAGCAATAGTCAGGAATGTATAGTAATAAAAAACTCACTGAGAGAAATCAGGGAAACAAAATCTTTTACAATATCATCCAAAAAAAATGAAATACCTAGGAATCAATTTAAAAAGGATGTAAGAGACCTCTACATTGAAAATTACAGTGCTCTGAAAAAGGAGACTGAAGATTATTAGAAAAGGGAGAAATATACAATGCTCTTGGTAGGAAGAACCGATATAGTGAAAACGGCCATACTTCCAAAACTGTTATACAGATTCAGTGTAATCCTAATCAAAATTTCAATAGCATATCTCACAGAATTAGAAAAAACAATTGTAAAATTCATCTGGAACCAGAAGAGACCTAGAATAGCAAAGACAATCCTGAACAACAAAAACAAGACAGGAGGCATCACAATCCCTGACTTGAAATTATGCTATAAAGCTACTGTGATTAAAAAAAAAAAAGTGTGGCATTGGCAAAACAAACAAACAAGCAAACAAACAAAAACAGGCACGAAGATCCATGAATAGATTAGAAGATGCAGAAACAACTCCAGACACATTAAGCTACCTTATCTTTGACAAAAGTGCCAAACACATTTACTGGAAGACAGCCTCTTCAATAAATGATGCTTGAAAAACCGGCTCTATATATACCCAACACTAAAACTGGACCCATACCTTTCACCATGTGCTAAGCTAAAATCAGAATGCATCAATGATCTTAATATTAAAGCAGAAACATTAAATCTTCTGGAAGATAGAGTAGGTAAAACTCTTGAACACATTGGTGTAGGCAAAGACTGTATGAACAAAATCCCAAATCACAGGGACTATCACAGAGAATCAACAACTGGGATCTTATCCTACTGAAAAGCTTTTGCAAAGCAAGAGAAACCAACAACAGAGTGAAGAGACAACCCACAACGTGGGAGAAAGTATTTGCCAACTGTTCCTCAAAAGATTACAATTGAGAACATATAAAGAACTCAAAAAAATGAGTCCTCCCAGAGTTAAAGACACAATCCAAAAATGGGCATCTGAAATGAATATACATTTCTCAGATGAAGAAACATAAACAGCAAATAAATATGTGAACAAATGTTCAACATCATGGGTCATTTGTAAGATGCAAATTAAAACAACACTGAGATTTTACCTCACCCCAGAAAGAACGGCTATCAAGAAATCAAGCAATAACATGCTGAAGGAGCTGTGGGGAAAAAGGACCCTTCTCCATCTCCACTGTTGGTGGGAGTGTACAATGGTGCAACTACTGTGGACATCAGCCTGAAGATTCCTCAAGAAACTAGTACTAGAGGTCTCGTTCAAGCCTTTCTGGGCATATTCCCCAAAGAATTAAAAATATCATACCATGGTGATATATATGGACCCATGTTTATAGCAGCACAGTTTGTAATAGCCAGATCTTGGAATAAACCTAAATGCGCATCAACTGAGGAATGGATATAAAAGATGTGGTATTTTTATACAATGGAGTACTATTCAGCCATAAAGAAGGATAAACTTGAGACTTGTATAGGTAAATGGATGCAATTTGAGAACATACTCATTAATGAAATAAATCAGACTCACATATGTAAACATCACATTACTTCATTAGTATGAGAAACTGAAAAAAACAAAAATAATAGTTAAGATGGTTATACTACTGATTTTTCTGAGTTCACTGAAGAGAATGGTTTGTGCTGGTATTGTATAGACAACTGAATGCAGATGTCTTGTGCTCTGGGTGAATGATTTGGGGATGATAACATGCAATGTACGTGTGTTTTGAAATTCTGTGTAGTTTTTTTTCCTTCAAATAAAACGGACTTGGAAAAAATAAGAAAAAGAAGAATTTTAAAGTAAAATTATTATTCAGTGTAATATTTGTATTAAATTATATCTTTCCATTGTCCAGTTGACAAAGGAGTGTCACATGTTGGTCAGTTTTATGTTGGTAATCAAATCTGTACCAATTTCTGTTATATTAGAGGTTTCCAGATAATTTCAGCAATGTCAAATGTACTTTATAAGTGTGAATTTAAGTAACTGTGCTTTGCCCAGCAAAAACACAGTGAAATGTACTGTTTCATACCACAGGTATTTCCTTCTTCATCCACTGATTCAGTAAGAATTAGACAAGAAACAGAAGTAACCTGATTTTGAAGGTTATCATCAGCTCAGATAACATGAAGTACCTTTTACTAAACTGTCTAATACTCTAAAACTTAATAAAATCAGCATCTAGATCCCAGGATAAAAATAAACTACAACAGAAATTTCCAAGAGAAAATTTTTTTTCCCAAAATTCAAATTGCTACATGAATAATTTAGCCTGAATATTATAATCCTGCAAATCAGAATGCTCTTGAAGCAGAATCAAAAATATAATTTTTCATCAAATTCAACTGAATATTTTTTCTAGATTCTTCAATTCATAACTAAATTGTAGCATATTTCAGTTTTACCTGAGCTACCAGTAAGTACAGCAAGTATAAAACTGGCCATCATGGAACATAAAACTGGCCATCATGGAAATTAAAATTCTCTCTTTCAAGTATATAATCATAGATATTGTTTTTTAATTATTTTTCTTATTTATTTTTACTTTTTAGCATTATTTGCATATATACTAAGTCTTACAAAAAATAACAAAGAGTCCTTCCTTTATGTTAAGATATTGGATAATAATCATGTACTTCAAGAAGAATTATTTTTAAAAATCAATCCATGATAGTTTCAAAACAGAAATGGAGCTATGTCTGTTGTTTATGTGTTATTGAAATGTTTTCTCAGCTAATAAGGAATTAATTACCACAAAACTCTGCCAGGTACGACCTCCATAGTCACCTCTTGTCATTTCAATAATTTCATTTTAGCAATTAAGACCTAATTCTAAATAGTTTCTACATTATACATAGCCCTCAACTTTAATATAAGCCATCAAATACGTTAAATATTTATGATGAAGAAAGCAAATCATATTTGAATTATATAAGCTGGTGCAGTGTCAAAATTAACTGAATTAAACTTGCTTGTAATTTCATTGGAAATGCAGCTTAAAATTCAACTACCAATAAGAATCATGGGTGAAAACATATACATATGTAAACAGATGAAGCTATATTAAAGATTTTCTTACTACTTTTCAAAAATATTTTTCTCTCAAAATTTTATTTGGCACTCCCATGGGAAGAAGACCACAGGAAAAAAAACTGAGGAGACAATAATTTGGTTCCCCACATGTAACTGACTACTTTCTGAACACTATGTTTTAAAAACAAAATTTGGGACCTGGGACATAGCTCTGCTGAGTACCTGCCTGGCAAGCACAAGGTCATGAGTTTAAGCCCTGGTATTAATAAAAATAAAAAAATAAAAAATTTGACGCTTCTTATAAAGTTTATAACTACTTCAAAAAATTTTATTCCCTTATATTCTCACTACTGTAAATATGGCTAAGCAACACTTGAGCTTCACATTTAAAATGAGCCCTAAATATAAAACTTTTTAAATTAAAAAAATGAAATAGTGGGCTGGGGACTTAGCACAGCAGCATAAGAGCCTGCCTAGCAAGTTGAAGGTCCTGAGTTCGATCCTGGGTACCAAAAATTAAAATTAAAAATTAAATAGTTTCCTGCTAAGTTTATTTAATGCAATCAAAACTTCTACTTATGAAAAAACTTTTAAAGAGATGTTGAGGTTTTAACATAAAGGTGTATAAAGAAACAAAATCTACCTCAAATCCAAATATATGTATATTCCAAGAACCTGAATACACTGTAGTCAATGGTATGTTTAGAATTTCTTTTGAAAGCTTACTCATGTCAGTCTCCATTTTTCAAAAAAATCCTAAATTAAGAAAAAACATTCTAGGATTTTTCTTTTCTTGCCTAAGAACCTTTCCTTCACATCACAAACATCACACCATCAAGCTACTAAGAAATGCCTTTTGGGAGGCAGGGGAGAAACAAGTCACTGAATGCAGACTTTTTATTTGGCTAGGTAGATATCAGCCTTTCCAGGGCTTACCCAGATATCAGCTTTGGTGGTGATGGGTTTCCCTCCATAAAGGTTGATCATTTCAGGGGCTCTGTATGACAGAGTTGTATACCTGGTAATTAATGAGTGAAATGGAGAGGAAATATTTAACAACAACAACAACAAATTAAATAGTGTCTTTACAAAATAATATTAAAAAACGTTTAGGTCCAACACAATATAAAAACAATACTAACTTAAAAGCTCACTGAAAACACATCAAGATTTAAACACTACAAATTATCTACAGGAATTTTTACTTAAAAAGTATAAGAGGGCCAGGAATACAGTTCAGTGGTAAAGCGCCTGCCTGGCAAGCCCAAGATCCTGAGTTTGATTCCCAGTACCAAAAAAAAAATTTTTTTAAGAGCTAGGGATATTGCCTTTCAAAAAGTCCTAAGTTTGATTCCAAGTACAACCATAAATAAATAAACAAATAGCATGATAGCATCTTCAATGATATGAAGCCTAATTTTTTATTAAAACCTTAAATAATGACAATATATTGGAAATAATTTTTCTTGAATTTATATGAAATAATTCAACTTGACTATAGTCACACCTTATCAAAATATTTAAATCTAGAAGTAAAATTATTATTTAATATTTAATCTAGAAGTAAAATTTCTACCTTCCCTAAAAAACTATATGCTTACAAAAGTTTGTTCTTACAAACACCAGTATACTTCCTTACACACAGTAGTAAATCACTTATATTTTATAACTGTTTTTAAAAAAATAATCTAGTTATCATAATTCTAACTACATATTACACTATATGTAGTTAATACTGACTGCTACCATAAACTATTTAGAATTAAAGGGACTCTAAAAAAAGTTTATTGATATAAACCCTCAAATTCATTATGAACAGAATGTTTTAATGAAGTAGTACTTATGGCAGAAATTATCAAAATATGGATGGACATGACAAAGATTCATTCACACATTATTTTGTAAGAAGTATCCCAAAACTCTACTTGCTACTATCTTTTTCCAAATTACACACTGGGGAAACAGTCTCAAAAATATGACTACAGAGAAAATGGCCTAAAACATCAGAATATAAACTGCTTAACAGCAAGATTTTTGTTCACTACTATATCACAAGCATCAAGAACAGTGTTAGCTCTAAATAAATGCTTGTTAATAAAGGGTTAAGCTCCTCACCTGACCCTAAAGGACAAAAACTCCAAAATGAGCACCTATTAATCACAAAATTTCAATCATCAGCAAAATTCAACTTACTCTCATTATACTTCAAAAGACAACAGCAAGAAATAAAATGCCTAGCAAGATAGATGCTTGCTGGAATTCCACAGCAGCCACTGAAAATCTCAATTTTTAATTATAGTAATATACACATATCCCAAAAAGCCAATTCAGTATTTTACTATTCTTATGTTCTTTAGGACATTTATATACTTACTAAGGTATCTGATTTGATGGAGTTCTAACATAATCATGATAGACTAAGATTCCAGAGTAGAAATATGTAATTTAGAAATACAGTATATTACACAAATGGGCAAGAATAATACTAGCACTACTTGAACTATTTATAAATACTGCAGTATAAATGATAGCTTCTGGGGCAATAATGGCAAACCTTTTACAGATTTCAATGATATAAACAGCTTGCTGTGGTACACATGCCATAGGTTTGCCACCACTGTTCTAGATCATCTTAAGAATCTATGAACAAGTAATTAAAGGCACATTAGAAAAGGGAACTACTTAAAAAATTTCTATACTAACATCTTTTTGCCTTCTGCGTTATTTTATTAAGATGATCTAAGACAGTTTCATCTTCTAAAACTAGAACACAATAAAGTTACAAAAGGATCCTTACAGATACTCTAGCAAGCACAGAAAGTACAGGATTAAGAAAACATAATGCATACATGACATATTTCACCAGACTGCTTCCCAACACAGCACTACAAAGTAAAAGTGAATTCACACAGTTTTAACACTTGGTCTTTCATATAGTTTTCAATCAATATAAGTCAGTCTTTAACTTTAAATAAAAAGTGCTTACATGAATTCAAGTACCTTAATTTTTTCTTAAACAGGACATATGGATTAGTGTTAGTAAAAAACAAAGAGATTCACTGAACTCAATAATCACTTAAATCCTCTGTAAATGATTCAATTAATCACTACAGCTTATTTTATAGATGTTTTGACAAATCTGTTAACAAGGTATATGGAAAACACATTATAAAATACATTTCCTACTGTCTATTCAGACATAAATTAACTATCCATCAAGGCACAGAAATATTCTAAAGTAACTTATAAATGGAGTATCTACCATTTGTACTGTATTAACATAGCTGGTCACAGACTCAACCAAAATTCCCATAAAACAAGATGCAATAAGGATACTTACTTTTTAATTTCTTCTTCTACTATATTAACTCCATCTTTTTGCGGATTAAGAAATTTGTTAGTGGCACTGCCAAAGTCACAAAGTACATAATTTCCACTGTCATTTAACAAAATATTTTCTACCTTAAGAAAAGAAAATCAGTAATTAGTATTTTCATGATGAACATTATCTTTATCAACTATTTTATTTTACATTGGAGAATCTGTATATTACTATAGATGTTTTTATAAACATAGGATATCTCAAGTAATAAGAACAAATTGAAGCAAATAAATTTTACTATGTCTACTGTATCTCTAAGATGAGACAGTTGCTTTCCCCACTGTAGCAGAAGGTTCCCCAAGGCAGTATACTTTAATTCGTTAGTTGCCCAGGTAATAGTTAATTATAGTTCCTTTTACTTTTGTTTCTTAGAAACACCTGGTCACTGTGATGCATATTGTAAGAGCCAATCCCCAACTGACAAGCCTCTGTACTTCCTGCTTACTTATCCCAGATAAGGCCTAGACCACCAGAGATCAGGGCCTGATATTTTGGGAATGATCCCAATTAGTGCCCATCGACATAAAATAAATCTGCCTACAAATAATGGGTGTCATTTTGCTATTTGTGCTTGCCACTGCACCTGGTACATTGGCCAGGAAGACCAACTATGCAGATGTCTTTGATCACAGGTCATGGACCTTGCAGATGGAGTAAGGACCTCTCCAGGTCCCAACAGGAACACATACCCTCAAGATTTCTTGAGTCCTCTCAGAGATCTGAAGGATGATTCCTGGCTCCCCAGCAGCTCACACTGGACCCCAAAGGGAATAGGACACAGTCAGCCTGCCTGCCTGCCTGCTTACCTGCTTACCTGCCTAAACAGGAGAGTCTCATTAATCAGGACCCAGGACCACCCTAAAGGGAAGGAGGTTGGAAAGTTTAACCTCTGAGTACCTGCTGAATGAATGTGCAAGTGAACAAAACATACAGCATAAACAATACGCTGCTCCATGTGTGCACCAAGAATGTGAAGCGCTGGTCACAGGGGCTGATTGGACCTTCACCTGTGGTTCTGTGGCAATCAACATATGGCACAATGAAGGCTGCCCAGCCTCCTTAGCTAAGTCCAGCCTACTATCTCCACAAAGGGCACGGCCAGATGGGCATTGAATGATGTCTCTCCCTCTCTCTCGCTCTCTCTCTCTTTCTCTCTCTCTCCCCAGCCCCTCTGAGTGGCACCCACCCTTTTTCTGTTGTGCCATCATTCAAAGGTACACAACACACACACAGGAAGTCAGAGATGGGAACTAGTCAAAACCCACAGTCCTGATTCCAGGAAAAAGGGCTCTTCTGAGATTACAAAGTTAAAAATGAAACCAAGCAGCTCAAAGAGAAAAGGAGCTCCATTCTTCCTGAGAACTCCACCTTGACACTTTCACCAGCCAATGCATTTGCTACCAACATCTATAGCTTCACCCGCCCTGCTCATGACTTGTTTACCTCCAGCCAACTGATCCTGTGCCAGCTAGCCATTGTCTGCATTTGGCCTCAGAGGCCCCCCTCTAGAGCCTTCTGCTTCCTAGAATGTGATTAAATACTCAGTTTGCTACTTACTAGATAATCTGTCTAACCACTCTTGTAGTTTAGCAGTTTTCTTAACAAAAAAGTGGGGAAGATAGTATCTAGTCTATGAAATGCTTATGAAAATTAGATGAGTTAAAACTTGTGTGGAGCAGTGTCTGGAGAATCCAATAAAAGATTTGCAAATTATCTTATTTTTAAGAAATAGTTTGAATGAATTATTCATTTCCTTCTATTCTGTCAAAATACTCATATTAAAGTTTCTTTATAATCTTCCCTATGCATTAGTTTATAATTTTCCTTCTATATCTCATTTTAGTCAACTTTTTAAAAGATTCATACAAAATGAAGATTCACACAAGCAATCTACTTAAGACAAATGTATAGCTGCATAAATTTACACATGTAAAAAGAATGAAGTATATGAAATATGGACTATACATAACTACACATTTTAATGCCTTTTTTGAATTTTAAATCAAAGAGATTTATCTGAAACTATCAACTCTATGCAAAAAGTTAATGAGCTATAACAAACAGCACATGAAAATCATTGCAAGTTATCAGAAGAAATATAAAGTTGTATAATCAAAAGGATTGAGAAAAGCCACACTATTTACCCAAATCAAAAGATAGAAGTCTGAAGTTATGCATTTCAGTACTGTCATGACTTACCTATTAGCATAGGTTTCTCCTGGGAGAATGCTTTCATGTGTAACAAACCACGTATTAACAGATAACTTCTCTTTTAAGAGTACTTTATAATCACCATTCATAAACTTTTGTATAATCAGTAAAATATATTCATTCACTCATTCATTTATTCAATAGTTAATGAGACTCTGCTATGTATCTGGCACTCTTCTGTTTGGATACAGCTCCAAACAAGGAAATAAAATCCTTCCCTCATGGAATGTATATTCTAACAGAGAAAGGCAGACAATAAATGACCAGCATAACACATAAACAAATTATCTTTGATAATTATCAAGGAAAAATAAAACATGACGTAGGAATGCTGGGTTTGAATAAATAATGTGAATCTGGACAGCAAGTATGCTGTGAGTAGGTGACTCTGAAAAGACTTGGAGGGAGAGACCAACCATGGGAATAGTTAGCATGAGGTATTTCGGAAGTCAGGGGTGGTGGCACGCTTCTGTAATATTAGCACTCAGAAGACTGAAGCAGGAGGATTAGTATGAGTTTGAGGCCAGCCTCAAAATGAGTTCAAGACCAGTATGAACTACTTAACAAGATTCTATCTTAAAAAAACAAAACAAGCATTTCAGAGAGTGGTTTGCTTTTTGTTTTTCTTTGTGCCATTTTTTCCCTCCCCTTTGAAATGCTAGGGAGTCAAACAAGCATGCTACCACTGAGCCAAACCTCCAATCCAGGAAGAGAGATTTTTTTTTTTCACATCTTCATATTTATGAACATCAAAGAAACTTTTTTTTTGAGGCAGGGTCTCATTATATAGTTCAGGCAGGACTTGAAACTTGTTTACGTAAGCCCAGGTTGGTCTCAAACTCACGAAGATCCTTCTGCCTCAGCCTTCCAAGCACTAGCATTACAGGGGTGCACCACCATGCCCAGTGCAAAACTTGTATTTGGGGGGGGGGGGTCTTACTAGAGATCGAACTCATGACCTCACGCTTGCCAGGCAAGCACTTAAGCCACTGAGCTAAATCCCCAGCCCAAAACTTGTATTTTTAAATGATAGCTCTAGCAATGATACCAGGAACATTCAATTTCTTTTGGAGATTTTCTCTATTATAATATTTGGTACCAAATATAAAGGTTAAGAGCCTCATAAGAAGGTAAGATTAAGTTACTATAGGTTAACTGCTATCAAATGATAGTAAATCACAGAAAACTACAATAAACTATAAATAAATGGGAAAAGGGACTGATTTATAGTTTCTTCCAGTATCTCTGGAGAACACCAATTGCTTAATAAAAACCAAGAATAGAAATACACTGGAAAAGAATAATGTGGAAGGACACTCAACATGTTCCACTGACACTCTCATTTTTGTTCAAAATCAAACCTTTTAAAGAAGCTTACTAGGAGGCTGAGGTTACAGCCTAGTGGCATTAAGTACCTGCCTGGCAAGTGCCAGGTTCGGAGTTCAATTCCCAGTTACCGCCACCCAAAAAAAGAAGTTTACTATGCAAAACAGAGATGCATAGTAAGGCCACCAAATTCACTTCTACATCATAGTAAAAATCCTAAGGATTAAACACAATTTCATATCTATAGTTGGAACTGAACATGATCTCAGGAAATACAAGACAGATAGAAAAACCAATCTCAGTGCCAGTACTAACACCTAGTTTAGGGCCAAGGATGGATCTTCTCTATGATAGAGCACTTGCCTAGCATATATATAAGTGCCTAGGTTCAATCTCCAGTACCAAAGCAAGGACACCTACTGTAGCCAAGGGCAGTCCAAAGGTACTCCGTTCATTTTAATTTCAAAGTCTACAAAAGATCACTCTAGTCATAAGTATTCTAAAGTTCTTACCTTCAGATCCCGGTGAATGATTGGGGTCTTACACTGATGCAACCTTGCAACAGCTTCACAGGTATCACAGAATATCTGTAGCACTTCTGGCTCTGTAAAACCTGTCTGCAGTTTCTTATTCATCTGATTCACTACCTGCCCAGCTAAACACAGAAGTATTTTTAAGAGGATATATTTGTAATAAATGAATTCTCCCAAGAAGAAAAAACATTTTTAAAAATGATTTTAAGGTCTTAGGTAATGAGAAATCGGCTTTTTCATAGTTCTCATGTAAAAAGGCTTTACAGTGGTTCAAAATACACATTTTACATCAGGCTGGCCTTGAATCCACTATGTAACCCAGGGTCAAAGTTGCAGTGATCCTCCTGCTTCAGTCTCCAGAGTGCTGGGATTATAGCGTGGGTACCACCACAACCTGCACAATACTGTCTACTTTTAAACATCTTAAAATATCTGAAATTTCATTTTTTTCCTTACAATTCATGGCACTTAGATGTGAAGCAACAGGTAAACAGTGGTATACAAAATGTTTCTATTTTCATAAAATTTATAGTTTAAAAGTAGGGACAATCATACAAACATATAATCATAATAATATATAGTAACAATAACAAGAGATCTTAATATAGAAAATCTGGTGAAAAATGGAGAGGAAAAGGTATCAGATCAGGCTTGACTTCGCAAATATTATTTATGTTGCGACTAAAAGATAGATATTAATAATGCAAAACTCTGGAAGGACGCTATACTTGTGATTGTAGTATACAAACACCTCTGGTTTAGGAAAGAGTTTAATCACTATGTATAACTTTTGAGCATCTCAATGCATTTTTTTCTTTTGCTGTTTTGTTGTTGTTACTGTTGTATTGGTACTGGGGCTCAAACTCATGACCTCATGCTTGCCAGGCAGGCACTTGTGCTGCTGAGCTGTATCCTGGCTAGCTAAGTGTATGATTTTTAAAAAGCCAATGCTGCTATGATCTAGGAAGCAGAGAAGATGAGGTGAGACAAAACTTATAAGGGAAAACAGGAATTAGCCACGTTTTGTATTTTATTTTGAGAAAAGAGTCAAAGGAAATTTCTGGTCTGATTTTTTAAAAGATCTCCTTGATTAGCTTTGAGCAGAACTGTTTGCAGTCTCACTGTTTGAATGTGTACTATGTATCCTTTAATTTTGTAACTTGAACAACTATATCCAAGATGACAATATGTAATTTATCAACTAGTGATTTCTTAGTGGTTTTTTTCTTTTAGAATTCTGCATTGTTTCTACCCTTTTTTCTGTTTTTCTTTTTTTCTCTTTAAATGAAATTTTAAAAATGTGTAATTGCTATTATAACAAAGAAAGGAAATAGGAAGTACTATAAAAGATACAACTGCATGTATATTTAAGTGTGTAGGATTGATAACCATATTTCTAAGTCCTCGTTGGATTGTTGAACAGATGTTTGCAGTCTCACTGCTTGAATGTACACTTTGCATGCTTTAATTTTGTAACTTGAACAACTATTTCTAAAAGGACAATATGTAATTTATCAACTAGTGATTTATTACTGTTTATCTTTTTTTTGAAATTCTGTAATCTCTACCCTTTTTCTGTTTTTTGTTTTTTGGTTTTTTTTCTCTTTAAAAAAAAACATCTCCTTGATTAGGATGGGGTCGGGGACTCAAAGATACATAAGGTATACACATTTCACAAAACACTGACTTCTGAAATCATGAAAGGGTATACTGGCTATATAATACATTCTCCTATTTTTTATACAGTTTTATCCACACATAATCAAAACCAGTGTACCTTAAAACACATATACGCAGGCATGCACACATGCAATATCTCTATATATCTATCTATAATGTCTTAGCTCCCTTACAAAAGTAAATCATTCTTGAACAATTTTATGTCATTGTCCTCCCTTATGAGTGAAAAAGAAACTTATCTAACTGATTCATCTGAGAAAAAGGAACTGAGCATATGCCAGAACTTAAGCTCTCTAAATTTCTTTCCTTGAAGTTACAAAATTAAAGGATACATAGTACACATTCAAACAGTGAGACTGCAAACAGTTCTGCTCAAAGCTAATCAAGGAGATCTTTTAAAAAATCAGACCAGAAATTTCCTTTGACTCTTTTCTCTTTTAAAGTAAGGAAGGGGGAGAGCCTTTATTTTCCCACTCTGCCCCTACAAATCAATCCTCCCTTATGAGCCAAAAAGAAACTTATCTACCTGATTCATCTGAGAAAAAGGAACTGAGCTTATGCCAGAACTTAAGCTCTCTAAATTTCTTTCCTTAAGATATAACTGCCCATTCACACGATATATTCTTTTCAATAAAGCATATAGCAAACTTAACTGAAGAAAACTTCTAGCAAAACAGAGGAAATGTAGTAACAATACAAACAAAATTAGAAAAACTTAAGGAAAAGAAAAAATTTTAAGAACTAAAATCCATACCCAAAGAACAAAAGATTTGCACTGAAAACAAGAGCAAAATGTAGTTTAACAGGGCATTGAAAGAGTAAGAGATTTTTACAAATTAGAAATAGCAAAGATACAAAATTGTATAGAAGAACTGAAAGGAAAGCACTCAATGACAGAAGAATTCTTGAAAAGAAAATGAGATGAATGATCAAGCAAGAAAGATGAACATCTTAAAGTGTAAGAAATCCAGAAAGAGAACAGAGAAAAATAGAAGAGAAAAAAACAAAGTGATGTGCAAAAAAGCAAAAAGACATATCCATCAGTGTCAGTATCCTGGAGACAAAAGATAGATTCTAGCAAAGAGTGAAAAGCCACATTAAAAAAAAAAAAAAAAAAATTAAGGAACCACAGCAGTAGCAGACATCTCAATAGTAATACTAGGGTAAAAATGGAGTAATGACTTGGAAGTTCTTCATCAGTTTTGTCTAAGCTAAACTTTTAGCCAGCTAAATTAACAATCAAATATAGAATAAAGGTATTCTAGGTTTCAAAAATATTTTCTCTCTTTAAACAGACTGAAAATTATACTCTTCCAAAAGTGTCAAAACCAAGGAGAATGGTAGCAAAGAATCAAACTTTAAGAGAAAGACAAGAGCAATTTCCAGAATGACAGCTACATGCTGTATACAATTAAGCATGTAAACTGAAATTTTCCCAAAAGATGTTTTGCAGAAAACAAAATATTTTATACCTTTTTTGGTGGTAGTGTCATTCATATATATATATATATATATATATATATATATATATATATATATATA